>NEWO01000912.1:147999-164293 GCA_003013225.1 Phalaenopsis aphrodite
GTAACGCCTGTAGAAACCAGCATGTTCTAGAGAACTTCTTACCCCTCTGACTGTAGTTGGTGGTGGTAATTTTTTAATAACTTGAACTTTTGTAGGATCTACTTTCATGTCATTTTCAAAAATTTTATACCCAAGTACAATTCTTCCTGCAACCATAAATTGACATTTTTCTCAATTTAATACTAGGTTGAATTTTTCACATAATTTCAGAAATTTTTCTAAATTATTTAAACATAATTCAAATTCAGTCCCAAACATAGAGAAATCATCCATAAGTACTTCCATTCCATGTTCAATAAAATTACTAAATATTGACATCATACATCTTTGAAAAGTTGCAGGTGCATTGCATCGCCCAAAAGGCATTCTATGAAAAGCAAATGTTCCATAAGGGCTTGTAAATGTTGTCTTCTCTTGAACTTCAGGAGCAATTGGAATTTGATGATAACCGGTATATCCATCTAAAAAGCAGTAATATTTGTTTCCAGCCAAACTATCCAACTTTTGGTCTATAAATGGTAAAAAAAAGTGATCTTTTCTCGTGGCCATGTTTAATTTTCTATAGTCTATACAAATTTGCCAACCAGTAACTTGTCTTATTAGAATTAATTCATTTTTCTCATTTACTTCAACAGTCACTCCTGTTTTCTTTGGAACGTAGTGAAATGGGCTTACCCAAGCACTATCTGAAATAGGATGTATAATTTCAGCATCTAACCATTTTATGATTTCTTTTTTAACAACTTCTTTCATTATTGGGTTTAATCTCCTTTAAGGATCAGCTTTAGGTTGTATTATTCATCTAATAGAGTTTTATGCATACAAATCGAAGGACTAATTCCTTTAATATCTGCTAAAGTCCATCCAGAAGCCTTTTTACATCTTTTCAACATTTCTCTTAATTTATGTTCTTGAATTTTAGTTAACTCATAAGATACTATAACAGGCAATGTAGATGAATCTCCTAAAAACACATATTTTAAATGGGCAGATAATACTTTCAGTTCAAGTTTAGGTGGCTCAATACTTGAAGGAATAAGATTTTTATTATCATTTTCCAACAAATCGAAAGTTCCAAATCTTTCTTCTTTTTTATCTCATCCTCGTTCTCACTAAATTCTTCTTGCCTTAATTTTTCTTCAAACTATTTCTTAATTTGCTTATTACTTAGATAATCAGTAACTTCCATCCTAAGACATTCATTGTCTTTTTCTATTGCAAGATATTTAATAGCTTTTACAATTATAAAATTTACTTCTTGATCATTAACTCTCATTATTAATTCTCCTTTTTGCACACATCTATTACAGCTCTCCCTGTTGCAAGAAATTGTCTCCCGAAAATAATAGGAATCTTTTTATCTTCCTCCATATCTAATACTATAAAGTCTATAGGAAAAATAAATTTATTCACTTTTACTAATACATCTTATATAACTCCTTCAGGATAGGTTATTGATCTATCACCTAACTGAAGAGTTGTATTAGCAGGGGAAATCACTCCTAAATGTAATCATTTAAAAATTGATAGAGACATAAGATTGATACTCTCTCCTAAATCACATACGGCTTTTCTGTAAAACTTTTCACCAATTGAACAACGTATAGTAAAACTACTAGGATCTTTTAATTTTTTAGGAAGCTTCCTCTGAGTAATAGCGCTAGACTCTTCACTAAGTGCAACGGTCTCATGATCTGCAAATTTTCTTTTCTTATTTAGTATATCTTTCATAAATTTTACATAACTTGACATTTATTTCATAGCCTCAATGAAAGGAATGTTTATTTTTAATTTTTAAGGATTTCTAAAAAAATTGAAATTTTTTTGTCTTTATGCTTCTGCTTCAGTCATTGAGGAAATGGAAGTAATGGTTTTTCTAAGGGAACTTGTGTTTGTTAATTTTCATTATGGTCACTTGCCATCTCTTCCTTCTCCTCATTAACTTCAATTTCTCTTTGGATTCTTGTTTCAACTTCTTTTCCGCTTTGTGATTGCATAGCTTTAATTTTATCCTTATGTTGATCTTTGGTATTAACTTCCACAGTACTCGAAAGATTTATTGAAGGTCTATTATTAAGTGCAGTAGTAATGTGTCATAGTTGATTTTCAATATTTGAAATAAAAGCCCTTTGATTTTGTATTTGATTTCTCATATTCAACATTACTTCATCCATCTTCAACTTCTTTTCCTTAACTTGTAGGTTAGGGTTAGAGTTAAATCCAGAAGAACAATAAGGTTGATAATTAGGATTTCCTTGATTATTTAAGTTTCCTTAGTTGTTCATTGAACTGTTATAATTATTCCACATAAAATTAGGGTGATTATGCCATCCAGGGTTGTAATAATTAGAATAGGGATTGTTATTTTGATTATTAATAACAATCAAAGTTTCATAAGATGATTGAGTATCAATTATCTGACCTAGTGAATTTTAGTCTAATACAACTGGTATTTAAGAATAGTTCACTATAATTTGATCAATCTTTTATGATATAGCAGCAATTTAAGATGCTAAAATAGACATTGCATCAAAATCATGAATATTAGCTCTCTTTTAGGACTTACCCATTCAGAGGGCCTTTGAAAATTGTTAGTAGTCATTTCTTCTATTAAAGAGTATGTTTCATGAGAAGGTTTTGACATTAGTGATCCACCTATAGCAGCATCTATAATAGATCTAAGTGATCTTACTAATCCATTGTAAAAAGTTTGAATTATTAACTAATCTGGTAAATCATGGTGTGGACTTTTTCTAAGGAGATCCTTAAATCCTTCCCAGGCTTCATATATTGATTCCTCTTCAAACTGATAAAAAGATGTGATATCGTTTCTAAGCTTAGCGATTTTCGAGGGTGGAAAATATTTAGCCAAGAATTTTTATGATAGTTTTCCCCAAGTTCTGATAGATCCAGGTGCAAATGAATTTAACCAAGCTTTAGCTTTGTCCTTTAATGAAAAAAGAAAAAGTCTGAGCCTAACAACATCATTCGACACTCCATCATATTTAAACGTAGCACAAATTTTAAGAAAACTAGCAACATGTAAGTTAGGATCTTCAGTAGGTGTTTCTCTAAACTGATTATTTTGTACCATTTGGATAATAGCAGGTTTAAGCTAAAATGAACTAACAACAACATTAGGATTTTGAATAGTTAAGTGAAGTTCATCTGCTGTGGGATTAGCATAATCTTTTAAAGGTCTTTGTCGATTTTTGTTTATTTGATTATTTAAGTTATTCGCCATTTCGTTCAAATTTTTAATTTTTTTTGTTATTTTCCAATTTTTCTAATAGTACTTTCTAATTTTGAATTGTAAGGTATTGAAATTTCACATCTAATATTTTGCATAAACAAATATAATAAGCAAAGAAAAATTTCTTAAAAATACTCTTAAATATATAGTTATATACTTTTTTGGATTTTTGATTTTATATATTTTTTAGACATTTCGTACTTTGTTTATTTTTATCTCTAATTTTCCTAACCAAATCTATTTAATTTATTGTTACCTTCCGCGGCAACGACAGTAAGAACTTGATCCCGATAAATATAGTTGTGTAAAATTTATAATGTTGACTCTGGTTTACAACAGTGCCAAAAATATTGATGTTGTATTTTACGAATAATAAAGTTAAGCATTTAATGTTGAGAATCCAGACAAGTATACGTATCATTATCAAGTTATATATGACTTTCTATTTAAGTCCCAAATATCCATCCCACGAGGAAGGTTTAAATTTGAAATGATAAATTAACTAGGAAAATCATAGAAACAAAATGAAATTACTGTCACTAATTTTGAATGTTTAAGATACTATCAAAGCTAAATAATTACTATCATAATTTAAATGTAGAGTGTTATAACAACAACTACTAACTATATTTATGTGATGAAGTTTTTTAGTATGAAAAAGCATCTTTCCCACTACAATGCGTTTTTGGTGAAATGAAATGAGATAAATGGTATAAATTTGTATTGTCTGAAATAGGAGTAATTTTAATTCTGTACCCTGATTCAGTGTTATAGAAAATCATTAGCTAATCTTAGGTTCAGTCCCTAAATTTATGGCTAAGCTAGGAGAATACTGGCTCCCACTCCAGAGCTCCCACTTCCCCTCCCCTGAAGGCTAATTCCCACTTCAATTTTTAAACACTAAGATCAAATTAGGGATTTTTAGTCTGTCACCCTAGAAATCTCCAATTCTACACCCAACAATGTATATTTCCCTATTTATTTGCACTTAATTTCATGAATGAAATACTCCTTCATGGATTTAAATGTGATTCTCACTCTGTTGTAGAACTCATACTCAATTTCCTGGATCATATATTTCACAAAAATTTTTAACAATTTAATTGGCCAGATTGAAAAGTAAATTAAGAGCGGAGTTGAAAAATCATCACATTTTATTTTAAATTTTAATATTGACACATAAATTATCTCTTTATTTCACCATATCTCAAGTAGGAAGAAATATATTGGAAACTACTCAGACTCCATGAGAAAGATACAACCAAACATAAATTTCCTATATAAAAGGAAGTTCATACAACAATAATAAACAAACAACACTTATTTGAAACTTTTTCTCAAAACAAATCCTTTGCAGCCTCTCATAGGAAATGTAAGAAGAAGAAATCCCTCGCTTCTCTCCCTATCCAGCACTTCTTAAAGAGTAATTAAAAGTTAAACTCACCAAAAAAAACTCTAAAATATAAAGAAAATAAATGACTAATGGTGTGGAATGATGTAAAGTGGCAATAAGGGGTGTGAAGAGAGAGAAAAGGGGTGATGGATAGCTGAGAGGGGTGGTTTTTTTTATCAATTTTGGCTCTTAATAGAGCCTAGGGTTGTTTCTCCAATAGGTGCATCCAAAAACTCTTTCATAAGCATCCAAATTCATCAAATCTTCTAGAAACTGGGTCTGCAACGACACTAGCACCCTCGGCGCCCATTCTAGTGTCGTCGGCGCCGGTGGCCATCTAATTTAATATGTGCTCTCTATTGAACGACACCATCAGTACCCAGTCTAGCGCTGAACAATTTTTTAAAATCTTCATTATGACTCAAAATTTCATCCTTTATGCTTCCTTTTTGCTCCAAGTCCTAATAATTAACAACCTACAACAAAAAATAAAAAATACATTCCATTAAAGTGCAATATCACAAAAAATGAGTATAAAATATTGGTCTAAAATTTATATATTTTTGGTTTATCAGTAGGCGAGTATATTGACTTTCCGATGAGAACTTTTTGTTTATTTATTAATAAGTAGAATTTTCTTTTGCGAGAAGTTTTCTTTCAATGGATGTAGAAATTGTGCATCCCATATTGTCCAAAAGTTGAGAAATTGAACAACTTTCTTTTCCAGAAAGCCTCTTGAACACAAAATATATAGTCTGTATTGACAACGATTTTTCTCTTTGAAAAGATTGGAATGTGTTATTTTCCTTCTCGATGGGTACCGGATAAAACTTATTCTTCTTTAAAGAAGATGTGTTCCTGAAAACACTTTCATCATATTCAAATGCTTCAAGATTTTTAATTACATTTCTTTTCTTTTATCTTTTAAGAGAATGAGTTTTATTTTTTCATTGTGTACGTGTTAGTGGAACTCACTTGGAATAAGATCCATCCTCATTTATGGATGGTGAGAAAATACCATCTTCAATATAAACTTTCTTTCTTTTTTGCTCGATTTCTTCTTCCATTTTCTCGAAAGTCAATTGTTATACATGACTTTTGAGGTAGTTCTTCTCCAAAAAGAAGAAATTCTTTGTAGGGATCTAAGTTAAACTCCTCAAAGGGATCTGTAATTTTTTGGGATGGACTAATCAACATAAATTTGGTTTCAACTAATATCCCAAAGCCATTTTGGTGAAAGCAAGCATCTTCATTAATTGGTGAATTAAGATCTTGAAAGTAGGAAAAGACTGAGTCTAGAGAATCCATTACAGTTTTTTAAAAATGCAGTAGAATGATATGTCAAAATTTACTATAGACTCATTTAGTAAGCTGGGTTATTTTGTTAAGTCATTTTTGTCTTGTCATCATAGAATGTTTTTCCTCAATAACTCTTATAATCAAAGAGTTTAGAATGAGAAAGTTGATTATATCTGTCAAAAAATGGAATATCTTTGAAGGAAGGATGAACGATTTAACTAGATATGGGGAGAAATAAGTTCCCAAGTTGAGTACCCGCGCTCTTATCACCGTCGAATCTGTCACCGCCACCGGCAATTCCTATTATCATGTCATTGGTTTGTTATTATTGTGAAAAGGAGTCACCACTCTCTTTATCTATTTTACTGCCCTAAAATCAAAGTAACTTATTCTTTTGGATCATGTGAAGGATCCTTAGATATTAAGAAACTCGGAGAAGGAAGAAAAGAGCTAAAAATAGAAAACAGAAGAAAAACGAAATGTATGGATGATTTTCATTATTGTGAGATTTATAGAGAAAAGTAATTCTTATATAATGAAATACCCCATGAAAAACTTAATAACTATATATATATATATTAATATATATATATATATATATATATATAAAATCTTTTTTTAGTTCTTCATTCTCCTACTGTTTCAAGCTCCTATAGTTAATTACATTTTAGTCAGTCAAGAAAATCTAAGAAAACTCCTGATTATTGTTAGCACTCATTCTTCTAAGAAATGTCAACCTAGAGTAGCAGGTTTCTAAGAATTCGATTCTACCCTAGATGTTTAGTGTTGTCATTTTGTTTTTGTTAATTTTGTTTTATTTTATTTTGTCATATTTTTATGTCTTATTTATATCATTTGACTTTGTTGTTGTTTTGTTTAGTTATTTTGTTGTCATTATTTTGATTTTTTTTATTTATGTCATTTTATTTTATTTTATTTTGTTTATGTCATTTGGTATTGTTGTTTTTTTTATATATATATATTTGTTGTTCTGTTGTTTTGTTCTTTTTTTGCCTTGAGGTTTGGCTTTTTCCGCTTCAGAATGTTATCCTGCAAAACATAGTTAGCACACCCTAATAACATGCAAAGTAAATCTAAAGTGTAATTTGTTTCATGTCTCCAATAAACCTACAAAATAGAATACGATTAGAATAAAATCATGTTTAAACTTGTCAATTTAGTTGGTTAAATAAATTTTTAAATTACCAGGTCAAGATGTCTATGGCTCTATCATCCTGGGGCTCTAAATTATGCAAATTTACTTAGTCTAAAAAGTGTTAAAACCAAGACCAGAAGATTCTTGTCAGCAACCACAGATTGTGTCATCAAAAAAATCTTCTTAGATCTGAACACAGTTGTTCAAGTGGCATTCCACGATCTTTGTTCATTAGGGTTCAATTTAAGTTTTAATGCCTTATTTGAATTTTAGGGGTTGGAAAACTTTCGGCTGTTTACAATTTATTAATTAATTGAATTTTGTCATTTTTTCGTTTATTTTTGTTTGGTATGACCCGATCAAGATCCCATGGTTCCGTTGCCTTGGGTCATTATGTTTACAGTTTGATTAGCTAAAAGTGATTGGAAGATATTTTGTTAAAAACCATGGGTTACCTCCTAATAAATATCTTCTCAAGCCTTACTATATTTTTTAGGTTCAAGTTGATGTTGATGAGTTGATGAGTTGGATTTTTATGTTGGTGAGTTAGATCATCCATTTTTAATAATGTCATTTATTTTAGGTCTAATGTTAGTTAGACCTAAAGAATTTTGACTAAGGTCTAGTATATTAGACTTAAGATTTAGATTTAACGTTGGTAGAAACCTAAGGATTGATGTTGTTTAGGTTCATTTTGGATATAACCTAAGGTTGGAAATAGTCTTACGTCCAATTTAGGTAAGTCGTAAGGTATGAAATGGTTTAGGTTAAATGTAGGTAAATCCTAAAGTTTAAGTTGTTTTAAGTAAGTAGGGCTTCCAACTTAATATTATTTAGGTTCAATTTGGATAGAACTTAAGGATTGAAATAGTTTTAGGACCAATTTAAGTAAGACCCAAGATATGAAATGGTTTAGGTTCAATGTTGGTAGAACCTAAGGTTAAGGATGGTTGAATTCCAATTTAGGTAGGACTTATGGTTTAAGTCCAATTTATGTATGACCTAAGGTTTAAAATGATTTAAGTCCAATTTAGGTGGGACCTAAGGTATGAAGACGATTTAGGTTCAATGTAGGTAAAACCTAAAGTTTAAGATGATTTAAGTCCAACGTCGGACTTAAATAAGATTTAAGGTTGCTTAAACCTAATATGAGTAAGGATTTAAGTATTAATTAAGCCTAATTAGAATTAGACTTAATTATGGTTTATGTTAACTTAAGTCTAATGTAGTTAAGACATAAGGGTGTGATTAAGTCTAGTAAGATTAGACCTAATTATGTTTGAAAGTTAGTTAAACTTAATATGGGTAAGGTTTAAGTAGATTAATTAGGTCTAACTAAAGTTAGATCTAATTATGGTTTAACGTTAATTAAACCTTATGTACATAAGGTTTAATTAGATTAATTAACTCTAATTAGGGTTAAACCTAATTGGAGTTTTTAGGGTTAATTAAATCTAATGTAATTAAGGTTTAACTAGATTAATTAGGTCTTAATTTGCATTAGACTTAATTACGTTTAGGTTTAATTAATCCTAATGTAAGAAGGCTTAATGGATGTCTTAAGTCTAATTTAGGTAAGACATAAGTAAGGTTTAAAAGTGCTTAAGCCTAATGTGAGTAAGGCTTTAAGTATTAATTAAGCCTAATTAGTATCAAACTTAAATATGGTTAGGGTTTAAAGTATTAATTAAGTTTAATTACGAATAGACTTAACTAGGGTTTAGGTTGGCTTGAACCTAATGTAGTTAAGGCTTAAAAGTTTAATTAAGTCTAATTAAAACTATATCTAATTAGGTTTGAAGGTTAATTAAACCTAATATCGGTAAGGTTTAATTAAATTAATTAGGTGTAATTAGGGTTAGACCTAATTATTGTTTAAACTTAGTCAAACCTAATATAAATATGATTTAATTAAATTAATTAGGTCTAATTAGGGTTAGACCTAATTATGATTAGGGTTAATTAAATAAAATTTAAGTAAGGTTTAATTAGATTAATTAGGTCTAAAGTTGGGTTAGACCTAATTAGGTTTAGGATTAATTAAGCCTATTATAAGTGAGGCATAGTTTGTTTAATTAGTTTTAATAGGGATTAGACATAATTAGGGTTTAAACTATCTTAAACCTAATGTAATTAAGGCTTAAGGAGGATAATTAGGTCTAGTAGGGGATTAGAACTAATTAAGAATCAGGGTTAATTAAGCATAATGTAAGTAAGGATTAATTAGATTAGTCAGGTCTAAATTTGGGTTAGAACTAATTAAGTTTAGGTTTAACTAAGCCTAATGTAAGTAAGGCTTAATTAGTTTAATTCTGTCTAATAGGGATTAGACTTAATTAGGTTCTAATTTGTCTTAAACCTAATGTTTTAAGGTTTAAGGTGGTTAATTAGGTTTAATTGGGGTTTAGACTTACATAGAGTTTAATTTATTTTAAACCTAATGTTTTTAAGGTTTAAGATGGTTAATTAAGTCTAATTGGGGTTTAGACCTAATCAGAGTTTATTTTAAGTTTCGGATCACTTGGATTGAATCTAGATGTCTGACTTTGATTTGAGGCTATTTGGAATTGGATTCAGGTTTTAACTTAAGCCTATGTAGGGTAGACCTAAGTGTTATGTGATTCTAAACTTAAGCTTATATAGTTTGCATGAAAGGTGCAGCCTCAATCAGATGGTTCAAGAAGTTTTAGAGGAGTCCAACAAGCCTCCAGATGAACTGTTGGGTTGTGGTGAATTGTCTAGGTATGATTTTGATCAAAGTGGTTTTCAGGTGTTCATCTTAAGCTAGGTTAGACTCTCTTTGTGATGGCATTTTTGTGGGAGATCACTCCTCTTAGTCTGGGGATAATGTGAGCAAAATTAATTTGAGTTTTGTGTACAATGGCAGTGTGGAGAAATGTGGTCAGAATTACATTGGTTTTGAGCTCAAAAATTAAACTTAGGTAGATGGAATTAGGGTTGGAGATTGGTGGGAATGATTTTCTTTAGTTTGCAAGGTGGTCTGGTGAGATTTTGGCATATTTTTTTTGTTTATCATCCCCTTTGGTCGTGGTGGAGGTGGGTTAAAATAGTCATGGAAAGGGTGGAACTCAGGGTTTCAATTTAGGTGCACTTGGTTGTCCATGTGGAGGGCTAAAGTGTGCAGCCAACCAATGAGGATGAGCAACATTGGATGGGTAAATTTGAGATTTGATTTGAGGAGGGTGGCTCTTATTTTAGGGGTTTTCAGCCACTAGGCCTACCGGTAGAGCCAGGGGTGGTGGCTAGAGAAGTCAGAGAAGCCAAGAGAGGGTTAATGATGATTAACTTTGAATGGTTAAGGTTAATGGCGAAGATATCTTGGTTTAACTCAAATATGGGAAGATATCCCCTAAATCAAGGAACCATTGGTCCATAGCTCATATAGTGTGGGCTAGGTGGGCCTAGCCTGGTTACTAGAGTCTAAATAGTGGTTGTGGTGGCTTTGGTTTGATCAACTTGGTTTAGTTTAGTTAACTTTTGTGCATGGATTCTTCAAGTTGGACTAGACTTGGGCTTGATTTTGGATTGGGTCCAATTGATTGAGCAACTTGACTTAGATGATTGTCAGAAATATTTTAGAAAATGTTTGGAGTGGTTTTGAATTGATTTGGAAGCTCAATTTGAAGGATTTTGACTCATGGTCAATTTTGTGTATTTGGGTTAGCCTTGGGTTTGGATTGGGCTAGGCCTTTAGTTAGATCCAATTGATGGTTCAAATTGCTCTAAGGAAATGCCATGAGGAGTTTTGAATATCAATTGAGTAGAAATATTGGGGTTATGGAGTTCAATTTGATGGAATTTGGCAAAATTGGGGATTTTGGTCCCATTTGAATTTGAGTGACATTGGAGCTTCAAAAAAGCCAATTGAGGATTCAATTTGATGTGGGGAAGCATTGTAAAATGTTTAGAATTTAAAATTTGGGCAATTGGATAGGCTTGAGGGTTCAATTCGATGAAATTTTGGCTTAGGGTTAAATTGGGGATTTTGAATTGGGCTTAGGATTTAGATTTGAAATTATGTGAAATTTGGCTTAGGTTTGGTTTCAATCAATCTTATACATGATGAATTTTAGTTTAGAATTGAAATTGGGAAAAATTGGGATCAAATTGGTGTAGATTGAGGATGAATTGGATAAATTGGGCCTTTAATGGCAATTTGGTGTTTATGGTCAAAATTGGTTAAATTGGGCTCAATGCAGTGGTCTAAATTGGTTTTGGGGACATGTTAAATGATTTTGAAGGTTTCGGAATAATTTGGGTCACCAGAGATATTTTTGTAATATTGGCAAAATCAAGGGTATATTGGTAATTTTTAAAATTTAGGAGTGTTTTGGGCAATTTGGGTGGTTTTAAATGGCTTGAAATGATTTTTGGACAAAGTTGGATATTTTGTGCAATTTTCGGGATTTTAGTCAAAATTGGGGATTCAAGGGCAGTTTGGTAAATTAGGGTAGGTTTTGGGGGCAAAAGGCTAAATTGGGTATTTTAGTAGAGGATTGGGGTTGCCAACCACACAACCACCCTACTTGAGCCATGGAATAATAGAATTCCCTACTTTGGGTCCTCTATATACTGGTCTCAGCTAAATTCTAGCCTAGGGCTAGTGGCCTAGGGGACCATCTACAAGAGTTTCCCAAGAAGTTAAGGGACCAAGTAAGTATTTTTTACTAAAGCCTGAAGTTGTGAGTGTCAGTGGGTTTATCAAGTGTGTGTGTGTGTGTAAAACTGACCAAGCTCATACCACCCAGGGTCCTCCCTAAGCCCAGACAGTCCTAATGAGGACTCCCTTTGAACTCCCTCATACTGGCCCCACCTACTAAATGTTAGAGGTTACGACCAAGATGTGGAACTTCAAATTGAGCAAAAAACAGTTTAGAGTTTCTAATGGTGACGGTCCTTTACTAGTCCTCTAGGAATTGTCAACTGGAAAGTTCTATGGCTAGACCTTAGACTACTAAGGAGGAAATTAGACCTCAACAAAAAATGAGGTCAACATGCACCAAATTCTGATGTAAGATAACCATAAGCTTAGAGCTTATCCTCAAAGGGGATTGTTGACCTCACTTTTTTTAGGGTATTTTGAATGACATTTACGAATTATTTTGAGAAAAATTTCTACCACCATTGACTCCTTAAATCTCATAAAGGGTCCATAAACCCTAAACTCTAGGGTAAAACCCTAACGTGTTCTTTTAAGCTCAAATTTTGGTAACACTCTAAGGTGGTTACATTAATGACAACAATCCTCGATTTAGGAACATTCGGACCTTATGATCACCACATTTACCATTTGGTCAACACTGGTACTTAATTGGTCAACCCTAAGGCCCAATTGGTCAAATTGGTCTACCTTGGTTAAAATGGTCAATTTTGGTCGAAATTGGTCGATTTGGTCAACCTTGGTCAAAATGGTCAACATTGGTCAAATTGGTTCAAATTGAACCATTTGGTCAACCCAAACACCAATTGGTCAAACCATACCATTTGGTCAACTATTGAATGGTCAATCTTGAACCCAATAGTCACCACATTCACCATTTGATTCACCATAATGCCAAATGATCACCATATGGCTAAGACATCACCATATGGTCAATTTAACCATCATAGTCAACCCTTGGTCAAACCCAAGCTATAATATCAAATTTAATGATTCCATGACTAACTCAACCAAGACATGGTCAAGTAACTCGCCCATGTCAACCTTATAGCTAAATTGGATAAGCATGGTCAACCATGGTCAACCCTTGCCAAATTTGGTCAACTTTACCATTTTTGGGTCAAAACTTTAAATATTTTTTCTCTTAATTAATCAATCATTTAATTAATTAGAGAGAGTGAAATTAAAGATCATTAGAATTAGAATTTAAGTCTAAAATTATGGTTTAAGTCCTTGTCAACCCTAAACCCATGCTTTACACTTAAACCCTAAATTTAACTCATGAAAAACTATTAATTGGTCATCCATTACTCATGAGACTTAACATGACATGTCAAGTCCCATGAAAGACCCATGAGCCTACAATTTTTGACCTATGTCCAAAGTTATCATGAAGCCATTATGAGGGTAGGTTATGTTTCATTCTGAACCCAATAGTCATCACATTCACCATTTGATTCACCATAATGCCAAATGATCACCATATGGCTAAGACATCACCATATGGTCAATTTAACCATCATAGTCAACCCTTGGTCAAACTCAAGCTATAATATCAAATTCAATGATCCTATGACTAACTCAACCAAGACATGGTCAAGTAAGTCACCCTTGTCAACCTTATACCTAAATTGGTTAAGCATAGTCAACCATGGTCAACCCTGGCCAAATTTGGTCAACTTTACCATTTTTGGTCAAAACTTTAATTATTTTTTCTCTTAATTAATTAATCATTTAATTAATTAGAGAGAGTGAAATTAAAGATCATTAGAATTAGAATTTAAGTCTAAATTATGGTTTAAGTCCTTGCCAACCCTAAACCCATGCTTTACACTTAAACCCTAAATTTAACACATGAAAAATTATTAATGGGTCATCCATTACTCATGAGACTTATCATGACATGTCAAGACCCATGAAAGACCCATGAGCCTACAATTTTTGACCTATGTCCAAAGTTATCATGAAGCCATTATGAGGGTAGGTTATGTTTCATTCTTCCCCAAATCCATTAATAAGGTTTTGAGCTTACATGGAGGAGTTCAAGCTAGCTCAATCTCAAAAACCTCACCACCTCTCCATCCACTCAGCCTCAAGCTTATCCAAGCTCATCCATGACTATAAATTAGCCAAATTGAGAGCTTCTAAAAGAGAGGACCAACCTACACTGCCCAAAACCTGAAGCACTTATAAAAAAAAGTGTTCCCGATACCTTAGGAAACGAAGCCATTAAAAAATTAGCCTTTGAAATTTCACACTGAGCTCCAATTTTGGGGTCCAAATCCAGGGCTCTTTTCAGGTTTGACACAAGCAGACCCAAAACTCTAATTTAAATCTTCTAAAAGCTTATCTAGGGCCTATTAAAAGTTTTCCAATCAAAATTGGCCCTTCTTATAGACTTCAACTATTAGCTGAAACTATGGACACATTTCAGCAAGAACATAGCTCAGCTTAATTTCATTCCAAATTGGACATAGAACGAGCTTTACTTGAACCTAGCGATTGTTCCTATCAAGTTTGATTGGGCCTTCACCTTATCAAAGCTAGGTATGGGCTCAAACCCTAATTTTGGCTTTGATTTTCAGACATGGTGAGGAGAACCATTTCAAAACTCCTACATCACCATATAGATATGAGCATCTTCTCTCAGATTAAGCTTTTGGAACATTTCCATGAAGTTTCATCAAGAATCGAGCAAGAAATTAAACTTTGATCACAAACGACTCTCGGTTCCATCACCTATTTGGCCCAATGAATTGATGCCATCCATTTCCCTATATTGGAAATGGACGACTCTGTTCGAGCTGGAACATTAATTCATCCATACAAAATACACAGAACAATAGGCCACGTAGGCTGCCGCATGTAAAGTGCTCCCAATCAAGAGCTACCACGTCTTCCTTCAATGGATGTGATAATTCAGTCAGCGTAGCGTGGAATTAGTTTTAAGTATGATTTAAATTAAATCCAGAAAATTATATTAAACTTTAAGAAATCATATCTTGACATAGAGAAATAAGAAAAACATGAAAAAATACCCTTGGATTTATAAAAATGAGGAGAACATTATATAGTTGAAATTGAAAATTAATAAATTATATTTAATTTTTAATTAATTAATAACTCTCTAGAGTAATTTAATTATTAAAAATTATTTATAAATAAAAAAATTTTGAAATTTTTAGGGATCAACCTTTATGTCCTTGGGAACATTCTCTGATTTTTCCAAGGCTAGGAAAAATACCTAGAGTGAAATTTTCCAATTCCATTAAATTTTGTAATTATTTCAAAAAGTACTTATTAAAAAACAAGAAATTGGAATGTAAATTTAAAAATGACTATAAAATTTAGAATAACAATTCTAAACTATAAAATGACAATTTTTAGTCATTGAAAAATTTAAAATGAAATTTATATCACTTAGGGTTAAAGTTGTAAATTTCAAATTTACATTTAAAACTCTAGGATTTCTTAGGCTTGAACCTTGGCCTTAAATGACTAGTAGGATTAACCAAATCATAATTTTTAGTTCTAACTTCAAGACTATTAGGTTTAACCGGTGTAGACTCAAAATCAAAACCTCAAGCCTTGACTCTCTGATTTTTAATTACTTAAATAGTCTCTAAGATATTTTAATTTTAATTGACTAAATGTTATCCACGATAGCGTAAAACTTTGGGGGTTCATTCCTCATTGCAGAGAGGATGATCTCTGATTTTTCCAAGGTCATAGAGCTTCTATATGCTTATAACCTTAATTTCCAAGCTTGGATAGCTATTTTGGCTAAAAATACATATGTAAATTAAAATATCACTTAGAAAATTATGGGATGAATTTTTGTAGGTTTCTTGTGGTTAGAGAAGCTTAGGAAAAATATCACAATGGTTTGGAAAATTTTGTATATTTTTATAGTTTGTTAAATGCTTATGACTTATATCAATTTATTTGAATTAAATATTGTTTAAAAATTAAAAAAATCATTTGAAAATTCTGTAGAAAAATCATATTGACTCACTGTAAAAATTTGAAATTTATTTGAGTAAGTTTAAAAATGAAAGTTGATTTTCTAAGAAAAAATGTTTTCTTGTACAAAAAATAATTATATTAAATTAAATATACTTAAAAAAATTATAAAAAGTGGTTTTCTTAGTTCTTTCTGTTTAGCGCACTTAGGAAAAATAAAAATTGTTTTCGAGAAAATACTTTGTTTTTAAACTATATTTTTTATTATAAATAACCAAAAATAATTAAAAATTTTAAAAATACAAAATTGGTTTAAAATTTTTCTAATTACCTCCTGATCACTTTGGACTTATTAAAATATTTTTCTTAATTTTTCTAAGTTAAAAATGAATTTTTAAAGGCTAATAATGTATTTTCTCGAATTTTTCATTAAAATAATTATAATAAATGAATTAAAAGTCACAAAAATATGAAATTTGTTTCTTTGAGTTGCCTGAACTTAAGGAGATTTAATAAAAATATAAAAGGTAATTTTCAAAATTAAAAAAA
>NEWO01000913.1:56429-69615 GCA_003013225.1 Phalaenopsis aphrodite
TTAAAATAATTAAATAAATTAAATTAAATTTTAAAAAATCACATTTTCTCCTCTGATGTCTTAATTGACCCATGAATGAGGTAGGATAAAAATTATGAGGTGTTAGAGCCTTAGGGGCAAATGTGTAATTTTGGAAATTTAGCCTTAAAAAATTGAATTTTTAAGTTTACGTTGAATTGAATTTGGGAAATGTGTAAAATTATCAGAACTCTACTTTTCCTGCCCTTCACAAATGCCCTCACATGTATTTTTAAATTTTCAGGTGGTGCAACGAGAAGACTCGCCAGGTACGCTTTTACAGTTTATAGTACCGTCTTTCTTCTGCCTTTTCCTTACATGTATCGTGCTTGCATTTACCAACATAAAGTTGCATGTTAACCATAACCATAACCCGAAACCAAAATTAAAATAAACCAAGATAAAACTCACCGCCACAACATTAAAAATATAAAATAACTCAAAATTTAATCACAAACATCACACAAAACCTCAACTTCAACTAACTTAAGATGTCTCTATCAGATGATCGAGAATCTCTTGGAGGAGGTAACCTAAGGTTCCTAATGAGGTTTCCCATGGTTTAAATAAAATTATGGAACTCATTAAGTTAAATTTAATAAGTTCAATTGGACTAAGTGAATCCAATAGAAAATAGTAGTGCCGGAACGAGGGAACCGTAGGATCCTAATCGGTGTCTCTCTAATCAACTTTAATATGCCCTCATAAAATTTATAGAACTTCAAACATAGGGCCACCTGATTTGACATTATAACTTGACATACTAGATAACTCGAACTCGTCGCAGCAAGGAGCTTGGGACTAGCATGATGGGCAGCATGCCCATCTTCAACAGCAAAACCTGTCTTCCCCAGCTAAACCAATCTTCCTTCCTTAGACTTAAACAATAAAGCCATAGGACTTCGAGATTTCTTGCTTATGCAACGTAAATCCTCACCTTATCTTTAGGACTTTGTATAGCCCTCCTATATAATATAAGCCCTAACTCGTCTTAGGATTTTGAGGTTGTGGTTTGTCATGACCTAAATCCTCATATCTTCTAGGCTATTTGCGTGATCGTTTCACACGAATGTAAGACCTAACAAATAAAATTGGCAGGATGAAACACCTAAATATTTCTCCTCAAAACTAAAGCCAAACATTGGGATAGTTTGGGAAGTCACCGCGGTACTCCTCTGGATCCACGACATCCCCTAGTTCTTCCTCCTTTGGATTCTACAATAAAATGTTCCAAATTTGAACCATTCCCTTTTCACACATCTACGTTTGATCTCATTGAAGATTCCTACCCTCTGAAATTCTTTGAAGATAATATTTCTTGATTTTTATCGAGAGTCTTCTTAGGTGACTTTGGTCATTTAAGATGTAATTAACTATAAGGGCTTGCCCTTATAGGAAGCATGTCCAAACCCAACTTAATATAAACCATATTTAATCCTTTATATTAAATAGAGGAACGTGTCGGAATAGACAAAGGTTTCGCAGACCAAACAAACATCATACTTTCGTTAGTTTATTTGATCGAGCCTCATCCTTAAGTCTTGTGTTTATCCTTCGGGATAGATACAGGATTTGAGGTACAGTGCTCTTCCATTTTAAACTATAAAAAATAAGGGGTTAGTTTGATTTCATACTTCAATGTCCTTCAGAAGCGGGCGCGGGATTTCAATTCCGGTGACCGATAGCTTCTTACGGGCAACTCCCCTCCAACCCCAAAATAACGCCGACAGTTTAACTCTTTTCTTTTTATATGAACCTCTTTATGATTTTTAATACTTCAAAAATACAAATTTCATTTACTAAAAATAGAAAAAAATAGTCTTATTCTCCTTTACCAAATATCTTAGCCCCTAGAATTAACCTTTATTATTGAAAATTTTTACTTAAATTTACTATATATTTAGAAACATAAATATATTTATCCAAAGTTAACTCCTAATACCAAAGGTCATATTAAATTTAAAATTTTGAAAATATAATTAAGTGAGGACAAATAAAATTAAGTTTTTTCTCTCTTTCTAAAAATGAATTTTTTTCTTCTCCCTCTCAAACTTAAATTTTTAAAAGATTTTTACCTGAAGAGCTTTAAAAATGAAGGGTAAAATAAAGCATTAAATACATAAAAAAAAATTATACCTGTTGGAGATTCTAATTTTTTAACAAAAATTTTGATAATACTGTAGGTGTTAAAATGAAAACTACAATGCTAACAACATTAAATTGCACATAATACATATAAAATTTGCTGAGAAAGAGCTAATCACAAAACATAACAAAGTGCTGAAAATAACAACAGAACTAAACTAAATTCTAAAAATAAAAACAGTCTTCCACATTACATTCTCACATAACATAACAAACAAAGTCTAAACAACATCACACCTCAAACAATACAATCACATAGTACAAACACAAACAAACAAACAAAAAGATCACTAGTCAATATCATCTTTGTCTTCATCTACATCCAACTTCTACTGATGATATGGAGTAAACACAGTGTGAACAGGGAACTAAACTGAATGTTCTCTCCTCAGGTATCTAACTAAAGGATCATCATAAGCAGCATCATACTCAAAATTTTGCCGAATCAAATCATCAGTGTGTGCATTTATGGCTACCATATTATGCATCCTATAATCCATCCTCAAAATATCTCCCTGTTGTATTATCATCTGATCCAAAAGTTCTCTGTTGCTGGGGTCACTAGAAGTAGGTCCATGAGGTAGAAGGAATATCCCTAGAAGTAGAAGGAATATATCTAGCCTTGCTGTTAGATCTCCAGTTAACATGAGATTCATGTCTTGATGTTAGCAGGCCCAATAGGTCTCTGAGGCTCAATCATCTCCTCATCAGGTCTAAAATAAACTCCTACCTGCTCACAAAGTGTGTAAATAAGAGCAGGGTGTGCCAATCCACCATAAGTCTCTCCTAGAGCAATAGATCGAGTGTTCATATAAANAACATTAAATTGCACATAATACATATAAAATTTGCTGAGAAAGAGCTAATCACAAAACATAACAAAGTGCTGAAAATAACAACAGAACTAAACTAAATTCTAAAAATAAAAACAGTCTTCCACATTACATTCTCACATAACATAACAAACAAAGTCTAAACAACATCACACCTCAAACAATACAATCACATAGTACAAACACAAACAAACAAACAAAAAGATCACTAGTCAATATCATCTTTGTCTTCATCTACATCCAACTTCTACTGATGATATGGAGTAAACACAGTGTGAACAGGGAACTAAACTGAATGTTCTCTCCTCAGGTATCTAACTAAAGGATCATCATAAGCAGCATCATACTCAAAATTTTGCCGAATCAAATCATCAGTGTGTGCATTTATGGCTACCATATTATGCATCCTATAATCCATCCTCAAAATATCTCCCTGTTGTATTATCATCTGATCCAAAAGTTCTCTGTTGCTGGGGTCACTAGAAGTAGGTCCATGAGGTAGAAGGAATATCCCTAGAAGTAGAAGGAATATATCTAGCCTTGCTGTTAGATCTCCAGTTAACATGAGATTCATGTCTTGATGTTAGCAGGCCCAATAGGTCTCTGAGGCTCAATCATCTCCTCATCAGGTCTAAAATAAACTCCTACCTGCTCACAAAGTGTGTAAATAAGAGCAGGGTGTGCCAATCCACCATAAGTCTCTCCTAGAGCAATAGATCGAGTGTTCATATAAATAATATAGCCCACATTTATGTCCATAAGTTGTTGAATACAGTAGTTTAGGATGGCTCTATCTTTGGTCACCTCACTATGATGGTTTGTCGGAATCATTCTTCTGGAAATAAAATAATGTGAGGCCTTAGATTCTACATTTAAACTAGTACAAGGAAAGTTAAATTTAACTCCATTTTTTATTTTCCAAGCCCCTTTCTCACTAGTCTGAGAAGAAATAACTTCATCTAAAGCTTGATCTGTAATAAAAAAAGAATGATACTGACATCTATACACATCTTCTACAGAATTAAACTCATTTATTTTCTTTGAAGTAAATTCTACCTTTTTTCCACGAACAAATACATAATCATCAGAAGCTTCAGGAAGGTTGGTTTAAAATTCCGTTACATTTCCAGTTATAGCATCAGAAGTAAAATAACAGAAGTTTTCCCATTGCCGAGCAATAATCAAACGTTCAACTTCTCCTCCTAGATTTTTAAAACCTCGGTCTTGAATTACTTTCTTATTTTCATAAATGCTATGAAATCGAGCATTGGCTCTAAAGCTAACAAATCTCTGCTCGTCATATTCTATTTTTCTCTTTCTCGATCTAGGTGTCATAAGAAATCTAGGAAATTTTGAAAAATCTGAATAAATTCTAAAATTCAAAAAATTAAAATGTAAAACATTTTAAACTTCAAATCACTATATAAGAGTTCATCACCAAAGTATTTTCTTAAAAATTTCTCAAAAATTTATTCATATTTTCGGATCCATGCAATGTGAGATAAATTCTTAGTGAAAATGAAAAATTTTTGGTTTAAAGTGTAGCTCTTACCTAGAGAAGATGAAATCCAAAGTCTTTTAGCCTCTATATCACCTCAAATCCAACCACAATCAAACACTAGCTTCCCAAACCAAAGGTTGAGATGACTTAAGCGTAAAAATGGTGGCCACAGTAAAAATTACAAATTTTTATGGGTTAAAATCTGTTGTCGGGTCAAGGGCACCGTCGACGCCGATTCCAGTGCCGTCGGTGATGAAGGCCCGAAAATTTCATATTTTGATTTTTTTAATTTTCAATTTCCTATCAACTTACTCCAAAATTTTTAGTATTTTAAACATAAACTTTTATTTAACAATAATTCACAAAACAAAACATTTCACCAACACAAATTTTCACAAACAACAACAAACTAACTTTTATATATGAAAGTACACTTTTTACAAAATTTTTTTTTAATTACATAATCACATATATTAAACAAACTAATTATAAATCAGCATCGAAATCAATTCACAACACTAAATGCTGTCACAAAACTATACACACAATCAAAGTTCAGAATTCTAAAGCAAAAAAAAAACAAACCAAACCAAATTAAATCCACACAATTACACTAAATATATATAATGTTCTAAAATAGATAGAGAATTTAAATTCTTCAATTATTATGCCTCTTCTTCAGTGCTTTCTTCTCCTCTGATATCTCTTAAGATTGGTAATGAACATATAAGTTGTAGAAGGATTGATACGGGAATTGATCTGTCAAATTTTCTTCAATCCACCCTTTTTATTTAAACATCTGAACTAAACCTGCTTCAAAAGTTCCAGCGTGATCAAAATTTTCTTTCATTCTCCAATTTAGGTGATCAAAAAGGTATTGAAGATCTCCTACTACATTCATGATACTCTAAAGTTCCCTTTCAATTTTCTTTAATTTCTTTTCTAAAGTAAGCGAACTTCCAACTGTTGGTGGTATTAATAGAGTTGAAGCATGTGAAGTTTGATCTATGATGGATTCTAATACTTCATTTCCATTTCTACAATAATTCTTATATATAGGATTCATCGGCTTCCAATGTGATAAAGTCTTTTCCCAACTTTCATATGGAACTTGGGCTTGACTGCAAATCAAAAAGATGGTAGATGGATGCCTAAGTCCATAAATTAGTCCATTAGTAAGGACACCCGTAATAGATTTAAATATAGTAGACCCTATATGAATGGGTTTTTCCATTTGAGTGCAGTAATTTAAGATAGCACATTCTTTGGCAACTCTACTAATTTTCATAGTAGGGAGTAATTTTATAGGAATAAAGAAAAGCTATTGCTTCGAAATTGGATTAAGTAATAGAGTGGAGAAACTAACATATCCTTCATCTCGTATCTCCCACATATCACTTTCATCTATCAGAAGGTTATACACGTCTTACATTAAATCTTATGTAGGAATGAAATTTATATAATGAAAGATTGGAATGTTGTCTATCATATACAATTCAATAATCCCGATAGGAGTAAATGGTACAGCCTTACCTCATACGAAGATAACACCTTAAGTAATTCCATGTAAGTTTGAATAAAACACTTTCACCATAGGTATGACAACCGTAGACATAGTGTAACACAGAACTTCCCAATGCCTTTCCAGAATGATCTTATCAATTGAACTAGTAGGATTGATCACTCCATGATGAACAAATACTCTTTCCTTGATTAATCTCCTCTTTGTAATAACTTTATCATATAATCACTGTGCGTCGAAACTAATAAACTTTCTTTTATTTAAAGCTCCATACCTTAATGTATTTCTAGAATTGGAAGCCATGAAATCCAAAAATAAGAAGTTATTAGGCGTCCAAGGATGTTTCTAGGCTTTTTTAAACTCGTACCGGCAGTTATTATGAAGTGAAATCGCGCCAAAACCCGCCAAATGACATATAAAACTGTCCAACCACACTCGGCGCCGTCAGTGCTCCCGATTGGCGCTGCCAACGCTAATGTCCGTTATGTAGGGCGCCGTCGGCGCCCATTCTAGTGACATCAGTCCTAGTGGCCAAAATTGCAATTTTCATTTTCTTATTCAATTTGATTCCAATTTTTCCTCCAATACCAATATTTGACTTAAATTATAATAAATACAATTGTGTAGGATTATTATCCACGAATATATAAGACACTTAACAAACTAAATAGTAATATATAGCAATATATGTATGTGTTACCTCCCACAAAGCACTTAGCTTAACGTCATCAACCCGACATACCATTTATTTAGTTGGGTTAACTTAACATTAAAACTTATTTAAATTGAGGTATGTGCCCTTCATAATAATGTTTCAAGCGATGCCCATTAACTTTAAATATCTTTTGAGTGTTAGGATCTTTTACAACAATAGCTCCATTATAATAGACTTTAATCTCTTTAAATGGTCCCAACCATCTAGATTTTAGTTTTCTTGGAAACAATCTCAATCTTGTATTATATATTAGAACTTCTTGTCCAGGTTCAAATTTCTTCTTAACAATCTTTCGATCATGCCATATTTTCTTTTTCTCTTTATAGATTTTCATATTATCATATACTTCATTTCTAATCTCCTCAAGTTCATTGAGTTGGAAAAATCTTTTCTCGCTAGCATCCTTTAAATTAAAAATAAGTTCATTAATAGCCCAAAATGCTTTATGTTCCAATTCTACTGGTAAATGACATATTTTTTCCAAAAATCAATCTATATGGGGGCATTCTTATATGAGTTTTATAAGCAGTTCTGTATGCCCATAATGTAGTATCTAGTTTAGCAAACCAATCAAATTTATAAGGATTTACAGCTTTTTCTAAAATGCGTTTAATTTCATGATTTGATATTTTTGTTAGACCATTAATTTGAGGATGATAAGCATTAGAGAATCTATGCATTATATCATATTTCTTAATTAATTTTTTGATTCTCTTATTCCTAAAATGAGATCCTCCATCAGTAATGATTACTCTTGGCATTCCATATCTTGTAAAAATATTTTTAATTAAAAATTTAGAAACACTCCGAGCGTCACATCTAAGCACAAAAATAGCTTCAATCCACTTAGACATATAATCAACATCAAGTAATATATATAAATTTCCAAATGAAGGCATAAATGGTCCCATTAAGTTTAATCCCCACACATCAAAAATTTCAACTTCTAATTTGTAATTTAGAGCATTTCGTCTCTTCTGAAAATATTTCCTACTCATTGACATCTATCGCATGTTTTAATATATTCATTAACATCTCAAAAAATAGCAGGCCAATAAAATCTAGCTTGTAAGATTTTATATGCAATTCTATTTATTCCAAAATGTCATCCAAATTCAGAATCATGGCATATTTCAATTATATATTGAGTTTCTTCATAAGGCACACATCTTCTAATAATTAAATCTTTACATTGTTTATATAAATATGAGTCATACCAAAAATAGTCTTTCGAATCATAGATAAATTTCTTTAATTGTAGATTCTTGATATCAGGTGGTAGAATGTCACTTACAATATAGTTTACTATATCAGCATACAACGATACATCCATTTCATCAATACTATATAAATGTTCATTAGAGAAATTTTCTAAAATTTCATTTACAAAATTAGTTAATATTTCTATTTCTATTCTATTAAAATGATCAGCTATTTGATTATCATTTCCCTTTCTATCTACCATGGCAAAATCAAACTCTTGCAATAGAGGTATCCATCTAATTAATCTTGGTTTAACATCCTTCTTTTGCAACAAGTATTTAATAGCAGAATGATCTGTATGCACTATACATTTAGCTTGAATTAAATAAGATCTAAATTTATCAAAGGCATAAACAATAGCTAATAACTCTATTTCAGTAGTATTATAATTAATTTAAGTATTATTTAGAGTTTTACTAGCATAATATATAAATTTCAAAACTTTGTCATGCTTTTGTCTTAATACAGCCCCAATATCATAATCACTAGTATTACACATTATTTCAAAAGGTTTCTCCCAGTCAGGGGGTACAATTATGGGTGCATTGATTAATTTTTTCCTTAATAACTCAAATGCTGTTATGCATTTGATGCTTAAAAATATAACTAATTAATACTGCTGCTAAAAGATTTAATTCCTCAGCAACTGTACCAAAACTTAATAACAGTTATATATTCGATAAAGATGGATGTATAAAATATTCAATAATTGTAAAGTCACACTTATCAATGCAAGTATAAGTATCGCTCAAGTAATATATGACTCTAATGAAGTCCTAGATATCGATCCCACAAGGAGTAATATTAGAACTATGAACTAAGATTTTAGAAAAGCAATACTCAATCGCAACAACGAAATTCAATTTTCTTATCTGTCACTAATAGACAATTGAAATAAATATGTAATTTTAATAACTCTTAAATAACTAATTATACTAATGAGGTTTTTAATGTGATATTCAATATATAAGAAAACATCCTTCTCAAGGGCGCCATTGGCTGGTCTTCTAAGTGAATTAATTCTGGAGTCTCGGGAAAATCTCATCGTTGGCACCGTTTGGCTTACTGTAGGCGCCCTAGTTCAAATCTTCACATTTTGGTCATTTTCGCTCCAAATTTGCTCCTTTTTGCATCTTTTTGCTCCAATGACCCTAATTCATCATTTCTGCAACAAAACATCAAAAATACCTTTCTTTAAAGTGTAATATCATAAAAAATAGTATAGAATAGGTATGAAAATCTTAACATATGTTCTTTTGGTCAAAATCCCCAAAACTTAACTATTACTTGTCCTCAAGTAATTTTAGTACTACATAAAAGTTATGATCTATTATAGTAAAGTTTTAATTCAGAAATACTATAAGTTTGATTTAGATAAATATCATAGTGAGATTTTCAGAAAAAAATTCAAGAAATTAAATTAACTTTGTAGCTACAAGATTATCTAGTCATCAAGTTTAAGAGTTCTAGTCTTCTATTCATTTCAAGAATGACTATATGTTACAATATTAAGTCACTTAGAAAATCCAAAGGATAATAATTTCATGAGAACACTATTAGTAAAAGATCTAATCCATAAATATAAGTTCAGGAATGCATTTGGGTTTTTCCTCCAGTGAAGCCAATTTTTTATTAGGCATATCCTCAAGCTTCTCCTCACTTATATATATATATTTTCTTTTTTATTTGGATTGATTTTAATCCTATATATTTTTCTTTCCTTTTCAGGGATTGTTGTCAATCCTTTCTTTTTCCTTTTTCTAGTAAAGATTACTATATCTACATAACCTTTAATGATTTTGAACAACATCTTTCTTTCCCTAAATTTGAAACTCAAAGCATTCCCTTACCTCATAAATATTTCATAGCTTTTACATCATTGAGCCCCAATCTTTTCTTCTCAAATGAATATCCAGATTCCTAATACTTCAAAATATAGTTTACTTTACTTTAAATAGTTAACTATAATCTTATTCTCTTATACTAAATATCTTAAGTTACAAAATTATTTTTCATTACAAAAATATTTCTTTAAATCTACCATATTATTTAAATAACTACAAAATATAGTTACCTGAATTAAATTCACTACATAAAATCATATAAATAATTTTTGAAAATAATTAAATAGAGGACATCTAATAGTTAATCTTTTCTTTTTCCCCCCAAACTTAAATTTTTCAATATAAAATGATACAGGTGGAAAGAAAAACTCTAAATATAAATCATACCTCAGTATTTTAGGCATTTTCATAATTCTGAAATTTTTGCACTCCTTCCCAAAATTTTTACTTCATCTGGTCTGTAATATTAGGGGCTTTCTACACATATAAATCATTAGAGTATTTGCTGGGTAAAGAAATGTTGAAATAAGTATAAAACTAAAACATTAAACAAACACCATATTCTGTAACACAACCAAAATACTAAACAAAACAATTACAATTAAAATGTGAAATAAAAATCATATTACATTACAATCCATAAAATACTACTCAACATCTGTTATAGTACACATTAAAATTTAACTACCAAACTAACTTTATAACAGAAATTAAAAATTTTCCAAGTGCCACATAACAATAAAAATGAAAGTTCAAATACACACAAACATCCATTTCTATTACAAAAGATCACAAAAATAAAAGTATAAGTACAAGTACATCAATTATTATTAGATATCAAAATCCCAAATTATGTCTTCATCTCCTTGATCAGCAGGTGGATTGGGTTAATATTGAGTATACCGGGGACACTCAGGGAAAGTAACATCAGGCTCACCTCTGTAGTGTCGAGCCTGAGCTTCGTAATAAGCTACCTCAAAATTTGAATGCCTCTGAAGGTAATCACTATCATAATCATGTCTATGTTCTAAACCTCTAATCCTTTCATTTATTAATTCTATGCTCTTCTGCTGTAAGGTCAACTCATTCATATCAGTCAGAGTAGGGGAACTAGAAGGTGGAAGGTCATAACTTGTAGAGGGGACATCTCTACTAGTAGAAGGATCTTGACTCCTAGTTCCAGTTCTCCATTTCTCATAGGATTCATAAGTTTTGAAATTGGCTTTACTAATGGGTTTCATAGGGTAAACCCATTCCTCATCTCCTCCAGCTTCCACACCAAAAAGTTGGCAAGGTGCATAATAAGGCCAGGATGTCCTAGACCTCCACTTGTTTCACTCCTTGTTGTAGTCAATATATTCTTAAAAATAATTCTCACCACATTTATATTTCTATTATTTTGAATATAGAAATTCAGAATAGTTCTATCTCTAGTTACCTCACTATGGTGATAAGTTGGTAACATAGTAGAAGAAATAAAATAGCGCCACACCTTAGAGGTGGCATCAACATAGAAGCAGAAAAATTAACCCGTTCTCATTGCTTAATCTTCCACGTTCCTTTCCCATCAGTGAGAAAGTTGATCACATCCTTCAGGGAGCCTTCCATAGTACTGAAGGATTCATAATGACAGCTATAAGAGTTTGGGACTTTGTAAAAGGTGTTATTGCGGACGGCATTAAATTCAAAAGGAAATCCCCGCACTTGAACTATTTCATCTTCAGAATAGATTACGTTGGTATAGAATTCTTTCACAATATTTGCAGTGGCCTTATTGGTGATGTAACAAAAGTTTTCCCCCCTCTGCTTGGCAATAACTCGTTCAATTTCTCCTACCGGACTCTCAAAAACTCGATCTTGTATGCATTTATTTCCTTCAAATACAGAAGTAAATCTTGATTGAGCCTTCGCATTAACGAAACGAGACTCGTCGAACTCAAGTCATCTCTTTTGTCATGGAGCCAGTTTGATCTAATCACAATTATAGAAAAAATTAAAAATATACTTCAAATATGCAAATAATGGCTTCCAAAAGTAATTCTAAGAGTTCAACACTAAGTTCTATGAATTACTTCCAAATATTTTCTTCACATTCTCAAATTTTTTGGATCTCCTCAATGTGAAAATCAAATATTTTTAGTTTGGAGTGAAGCTCTTACCTAGAGATGATCAATTATGGTGTCAAATTGAAATTGCCCCAAATCCAAGATCTCTCAAGCCCTAGTCAAAAATCATATTCTTAGGAGGAAGGGGATGATGAATAGTGGCGGTTGACTGGTCAAAATTGCGGTTAAAAGTTTTTTTTGCCAGCTCACCGTCGGTGGGGTGTTTGGCGACATCTGCGCGCTCTATTGAAATTTGAACATAACTCTCGGGAAAAATCCGCCGTCGGCGACGTTGAGGGCGCTGTCGGCGGCGTCGAGGGTGCCGTCGGTAGGCTCTATTGATTTGGTTCAATTTCTGGATTTTTGCAATTTCGATCAATTTCAAGCCTCAACGACATCCGTTCAGTCATTATAGACATAATTTTAAGTGATTAAATGATGTACTTATCATAAATAAACTTCCACAACACATAACACCACATTTATATATAAATTACAAGCAATATACATTACATAACACACCTAAGTTTGGTATTTTCTCAACCTCAATACATTAATTCAGCATTGCAATCCAAGCCACAACACTCAAAACACTGAAAACAAAACATCCTATGCTTAGTCTTAACTATATAGAGATCTAGAAGAATAATTCTAAAGCAAAGCAAATGCAAAGTTCAAATCAAATTACATACATAGAGACATGTAGCAATATAAATCTACTATTCATCAGATTCAGTAGACATGTAGCAATATAAATCTACTATTCATCAGATTCAGTACTAGATTCTCCTCTGAGATCACCTATTGATTGTACATGAACGAAGAGGTTGTAGAAGGGTCGGCATGAGAATTCTTTAGTAGAATCCTCTTCTAATAATTTCATCCTCCTCATCAACAGTATCAAACTATCTTCTAAATGTCTAGAGTGCTCAAAATATTCTTTCATCCTTCAGTCTAGATGATCAAAGAAATCAAAGATATTATTAATTGCATTCATGACATTTTGTAACTCCTCTAATTTCTTGATTCTGTGCAGGATCACCAGAGTCTTGTCAAGAACTAAGGGGTGAACTGTTAGCGAATTCTGAGATGCTTGATCCATCATAATAGTCATGTCATTTTCATCTTCAAAAGCTGGGAATTTCTCAGCTGGGTCCAAAGGCTTCCAAGGTAGAAATACCTTTTCCCTATTTTTATAGGATACTTGGAACTGACTGCAAAGTGAGAAAATTATGGAAGG
>NEWO01000913.1:135449-147830 GCA_003013225.1 Phalaenopsis aphrodite
TAGGATTATTAGAAAATTTTTACTTGAATTGCAACTTATTTTCATATTTAATTAACTGTTTTACTGTGTACTAATTTCAAATTATATGCATAAATTTTGACCTAAAAATCTTATACCCTACGATTCGGAATTAGAACGCACTGTTAGAAAAATTAGAAGATTAGGAAGAGAACCTAGAAATTCTGATACAATAGAAAACAACATGAACAATCAAGGAATAAAAAATGAACACCAACCTAGACCCCTACGGGATTATGCAAATCTTACAGCAGATGAAATTCACTTATCTATCCAAAATCCTGATGTAGCTACTAATTCATTTGAGCTTAAACCTGCTATTATCCAAATATACAAAATAATCAATTCAGATGTACACCAAATGAAGATCCTAATTTACACATCGCTAGTTTTTTAGAACTGTGTGCTTCCTTTATATATGACAGAGTTTCAAATGATGTTGTTAGACTTAGAATTTTTCCTTTTTCACTTAGGGATAAGGCTAAGATGTGGTTAAATTCGTTAGCACCAGGATCTATTAGAACTTGTGGAGAGCTTTCACAGAAATTTCTATCCAAATATTTCAGTCTATCCAAAGCTGCTAAACTTAGAAATGACATAACATCATTCTGTCAGATTGACAGAGATTCAATATATGAAGCTTGGGAGAGATTTAAAGATCTTCTTAGAAAGTGCCCTCATCATTCGTTACCAGAGTGGTTGATAATTCAAACTTTTTATAATGGATTAGTGGGATCACTTAGATCGATTATAGATGTTGCGCATGATGGTTCTTTAATGTCAAAACCTTTTGATGAGGCTTATTCGTTAATAGAAGAGATGGCTACCAATAATTTTCAATGGCCCTCTCAAAGGATAAATCTTAAAAGAGTAGCTAGTATCTATGATTCCAATGTAATATCTATGTTATCTTCACAAATTGCTGCAATATCAAAGAAATTATATAATTATGGAATGAATTATTCTCCAACACCTACTATGATGGAAGAGAATTCATCTGGGCAATTTGTGGATGTTCAACCTTCATATGAGACTTTAAATGCTATTAATAGACCCAACAACCCTTATTCAAACTATTATAACCCGAGTTAGAAGAATCATCCAAATTTTAATTGGAATAACAATTCTTCTAAAAACCAACAATGGGTGAACAACCCAGTGAACGAATTAGGAAATTCATCGAACCAAGGAAATGTTAATTATAGACCTTCTTATCCTCCAGGATTTAACAGTAATACTCAAATTAAAGAAAATAAGTTATTTATTGAAGAGCTGATATTAAACATGGGTCAAAAATTGCAGATTCAAGGAAATTAATTACAAATTCAAGGAAATTAATTACAAAACCAATGAACTGCTTTCAAGAATATTGAAAATCATTTAGGGTACATCGCTACTGTGCTTAGTAACCGAACATTAGGAACTTTTCTTAGTACTGTGAAACCAAATCCTAAAGATCAAGGAAAAAAACAAATTAAAGCAATAAAATTATGAAGTGGAAAAAAATTGGAAACAAGAGTATAGAAAGAAACAGTAACTGAAAAAGAGAAAGTGGATACCGACAAAGAAAAGGATCAAGAGTACCCAGATTTAGAATATCCACTTACACTAATAAAAATTACTGTGGAGAAACCTCCACCACTATTTCCTCAAAGATTGAAGCAACATAAATAGAATAAACAATTTTCTAATTTTTAGAAATTCTTAAGAAATTAACGGTCAATATTCCCTTCGTAGAAGCTTTAGAGCAAATGCTCAATTATGTGAAATTTATGAAAGACATTTTGAACAAAAAAAGGAAGTTCACTGATAACAAAACTGTTGCACTTAGCGAAGAGTGTAGTGCAATTATTCAGTAAAAGCTTCCTGAAAAATTAAAAGATCCAGGCAGTTTCACTATACCATGTGCTATCGGTGAAAAATTTTATGGAAGAGCTTTATGTGATTTGGGAGCCATCATTAATCTTATGCCTCTATCAATTTTCAAAAGATTAGGATTAGGAGAAGTCTCACCTACTTCTGTAACTCTTCAGTTAGCAGATCGTTCAGTTACATATCCTAAGGGAGTTATAGAAGATGTGTTAGTAAAAGTTGATAAATTTATCTTTCCTATGGATTTCATTGTTTTAGATATGGAGGAAGATAAAGAAATACCTATCATTTTAGGGAGACCATTTTTAGCTACTGGAAAAGCTATGATAGATGTTCAAAAAGGAGAATTCTATGAGAGTTAACGATCAAGAAGTGACTTTTAACATTGCGAAATCTATGAAATACCCTGCTGTTGAAAGAGATAATGAATGTTTTCGCATGGAAATTAGTGAACATCTATTGAATGAGCATTTTAAAGAACATTTTGAAGAGAAAGAACAATTTGAAGATAATGATGAAGTTATTTTGGACGAATTAGAAAATGAAGAATTAGATTATGTTCAGGAAAGATTTGAGATGTTGGATATTACAGAAAATGCTGATAAGAATCTAGTTCCGTCAATTATAAAACCACCTGAACTTGAGATGAAAGTATTGCCTAACCACTTGAAGTATGTGTTTTTAGGAGACTCATCTACATTACATGTTATTATATCTTCAGAAATAAATGATCTGCAAGAGCAAAGACTATTAGATACATTAAAAAGATATAAGAAAGCTTTTGGTTGGACCTTAGCTGATATTAAGGGAATCAGTCCTTGGATCTGTATGCACAGAATTATACTGGATGAACAATATAAACCAAGAGTTGAGCTACAGAGGAGATTAAACCCAATGATGAAAGAAGTAGTTAAGAAGGAAATTTTGAAATGGTTAGACAATAGAATTATATATCTTATTTCAGATAGTGCGTGGGCAAGTCCAATTCATTGTGTTCCTAACAAAGGAGGAATGATTGTTGAAACAAAAGATGATAATGAAATAATACCTATCAGATAAGTTAATGAGTGGCATATTTTCATTGATTATAGAATATGAAATTTTGCCACCAGGAAAGATCACTTCCCTTTACCCTTTTAGAAAAGGACAAGAAATTTGAATTTACTAAAAGTTGTTTAAATTCATTTGAGTTATTAAAGAAAAAATTAATCATAGCCCTTATTATAGTTTCACCTAACTAGGAGAAACCATTTGAACTGATGTGTGATACTAGTGATTATGCCACTGGAGTTGTTCTTGAACAAAGGTATGAAAAGATTTTTAAGGTTATACACTACGCTAGTAAAACTCTTAATGATGGTCAAATCAACTATATTGTTACTGAAAAAGAGTTACTACCTATTGTGTATGCTTTAGACAAATTTAGATCTTATTTAATTGGGACTAAATGTGTTTTGCACACTGATCACTCTACTATTAAATATCTGATGCAAAAGAAGGATGTCAAACCAAGGTTAATTAGATGGATACTTTTGATCAAAGAATTTGATCTTATGGTGATCGATAGAAAGGGAACTGATAATTAAATTGCTGATCATTTGTGGAGAATAGAAAATCATGAATTATCTTGAACTGACAATGAAATTACAGGCAGTTTCCCTGATGAATAACTTTATAATATTAATGAGTGGAAAATACCATGGTATGCTGATATTGTTAATTATATTGTAAGTGATATTTTGCCACCTATGCTGACATTGCAACAACAAAGAAAATTCATTCATGATGCGAAAGCATATTTTTGGGATGAGCCTTATTTTTATAAACAATGTAAGGATCTTATTATGAGGAGATGTGTGCTTATGAAGAAACTGATCTAATCATTTAAAAATGTCATGATTCTAAATTTGGAGGACATTTTGGGATTGACAAGACTGCCTATAAAATTTTACAAGCTGGATTTTTTTGGCCTACTATCTTTAGAGAAGTTTATAGATACATAAAATCTTGTGATCGATGTCAACGAGTAGGCAATATATCTAGAAGAAATGAAATGCCTTTGAATTTCATGTTAGAAGTTCAGATCATTGATGTTTGCGGATTAGATTTCATGGGGCCATTTATTCCTTCATTTGAGAACTTATACATATTAATTGCAGTAGACTATGTTTCAAATTAGATTGAAGCACAATCTTTACCTCGTTGTGATGCTAAAAGTGTTTCAAGATTTTTAATGAAAAATATTTTCACTAGATACAGAATGCCTAGAATGACTATCACTGATGGAGTATCCCATTTTAGGAATAAATACAATCAGAGATTGATAAAAAAGTTTAATATTATTTATAGAATCTTTACTGCCTATCACCCTCAAAACAGTGGGTTAGTTGAAGTTTTTAATACAGAGATTAAACAAATACTTGAAAAGACTGTAAACCCTAGTAGAGTAGATTGGTCCATTAGACTGGATACCACATTATGGGCTTACATGACTGCTTATAAAACTCCAACTGGAATGACTCCTTACAGACTGCTTTTTGGAAGGACTTGTCACTTAACAGTAGAATTGGATCATAAAGCATATTGGTCGATTAAAGAATTCAATTATAATTTGAGAGATGCTGGTAAGAAAAGATTGTTACAATTGAATGAATTGAAAGAGTTAAGAAATGAATCTTATGATAACGACAAAATCTATAAGGAGAAACTAAAGTTATGCATGATCAGAAGATTAACCAGAAGAAATTTGAACCAGGATAAGAAGTTTTGCTTTACAATACTAGGCTGAAGTTATTCCTTGGGAAATTGAAGTCTCGTTGGTTAGGATCCTTTACTGTGACTGAAGTTTATACTTACGGAGCTGTTGAAATTGAAGATAAAAAGACTGGAAATAGATTTAAAGTAAATGGACACAGATTAAAACTGTATTTTGACGGTAAATGATCAAATTTTAAAGAGATTTTAATGATCAGTCAACTTGAATAACACCTGAATAGGTCGGGCTGATGACGTTAAACCAAGTGCTTTATGGGAGGCAACCCATATTTATATTTATTTATATTGTGATTATAATAGTTTTTATTTAAAATTATCATTAGTTTGTGGTAGTATTGAAATTTACTACTCTTATTTACCCTTGAATCATCATAAAAATAGGATCCATAGAGAAAAATTGGAACGCATTCGGACCAGTGCGAAACTGTGCAATTTTTGCCTTGGGCATCGTCGGTGCCATCGACACCACCGACGGTGGGTTTTTCTTGAGAGTCCAGGCAAATAAATACTAAAGGCTCGCCGACGGTGCCCTCGACGCCGCTGATAGCGAGACTGGTGGGATGGCAATTTCTGGAGTTTGAATGGCGGTTTTTAGGTGGGAGTTACCCCTTTTAAACTCCCAAATTCAATTCATAAGTTCATATTTCCCCCAAAAATGAAGCAAAACTCCACCAAATTCATTCCTATGGTGTCCAATTCCCCTAAAAATCCCATAGTGCGAGTGTTCAACTAGAGAAAGTTCATTTGTGTGGAAGCGTAGCGAATCTTTAACAAGGTACTAGTGAAGAAAAGATTAATCAAGGAATGAGAATTCATAAATTGGGGATTTAATAATCCCTCAACAAAAATTAAAGAAATGATCGTGCAACAAAGATGAACTTTTACTCCTGCACGAATCAATGAATTATATATGATCGTGAACGTTCTTGTCTGTCATTATTCAAACTTTGTCCCGACAAGAAACCAAATGAATGAGATTTACCAATATTTAATGCACGAAACTAAAGACTGAGAAATGAGAGAATGCGGGTATGTTATTTTTTCTGCGACACTCCTAAATCCTGTTTCTAAACACTGACACTTCTTTATTTCTGCAAAACTATTACCGACAATGAAGATCAATAAAGTTTCTAAAAAAAGTGCTATTCTAAAGTACTACATCCAAATGGGACTGTCGATCGATATTGGATCAATAATTGTGAAGTTTGTTTTGGGCTTGATCATTCATGGATCAACTTATGGACTTGCACACCCTTCCACAATTTTCTTAATTTGCAGTCAGTTCCAAGTATCCTATGAAAATTGGGAAAAGTTACTTCTATCCTGGAAGAATTTGGACCCAACTGAGAGACTCCCAGCCTATGAAGATGAAAATTATATGACTATTATGGTGGATCAATTGTCTCAGAATTCACTGCCTATTCAAGCTTTAGTTCCAGACAAGACTTTAGTGATCCTGCACAGAATCACGAAATTGGTGGAGGTACAAAATGTCATGAATGCAATTAATAATATCTCTGATTTCTTCGATCATCTAGACTGGAGGATGAAGAAAAATTTTTCTCACTCTAGACATAAAAAAGATAGTTTGATATTACTGATGAAGAGGATGAAATTGGTAGAAGACGATTCTACTGAAGAATTTTCATGTCAACCCTTCTATAACCTCTTCGTTCATGTGCAATCAATGGGTGATCTTAGAGGAAAATCTAGGACTAAATCTGATGAATAGTAGATTTGCATGGCTACCTGTCTGTCTATTTGTGTAATTTGATTTGAATTTTGCATTTGCTTTGCTTTAGAATTATGCTTTTAGATCTCTGTATAGTTGAGACTAAGCATAGGATGTTTGTTTTCAGCATTTTAAGTGTTGTGGCTTGGATTGCGACGCTGAATTAATGTATTGAAGTTGAGAAAATACCAAACTTAGTTGTGTAATGTAACGTATATTGTAACTCCTGCAATTTATATATAATTGTAATGTTTTGTGTTGTGAAAGTTTATCTGTGATAAGTACTTCATTTAATCACTTAAAATTATGTCTATAATGATTGAACGGATGTCGTTGAGGCTTGAAATTGATCTAAATTTCAAAAGTCTGGGAATTGAACCAAATTAATAGAGCCCGCCGATGGTGGACTTTTCCCAAGACTTAGGATATAATTTCAATAGAGCGCGCCGACAATGCCTTATACTCGACGATGAAATCCTAAAAAAACACCTTTAACAGCGATTTTGACCAGTCAACCACCACTATTCATCATCCCCTTCCTCTAAAAAATGCAAATTTTAACCTAAGGCTTGATAGATCTTGGATTTGAAGGTGATTTCAAGGCATTTAGACACCATATTTGATCATCTCTTGGTAAGAGCTTTACTTTAAACTAAAAATATTTGATCTTTACCATGGATTTCTTCCACATTGAGGAGATCTGAAAATTTTGAGAATGTGAAGAAAATATTGGGAAGAAATTCATGGAACTTAGTTTTGAACTGTTAGAATCACCTTAGAAGCCATTATTTACATATTTGAAGTATATTTTGGAATTTTTCTATAATTATGATTAGATTTAAATGGCTCCACAACAAAAGAGATGACTTGAGTTCGACGAGTCTCGTTTCGTTAATGCGAATGCTCAATTAAGGTTTACTTCAGTATTTGAGGGAAAGAACTGCATACAGATCAAGTTTTTGAGAGTCCGGGAGGAGAAATTGAACGAGTTATTACCGAGCGGAGGTGGGAAAACTTCTGTTACACCACCAATAAGGCTGCTGCAAATATTGTGAAAGAATTCTATGCCAACGTGTTTTATTCTAAATACGGAGTCATTCAAGTGTGGGGATTTCTTGTTGAATTTAATGTCGCCCGCATTAACACCTTTTATGAAATACTAGACTCTTATAACTGCCACTATGAATCCTTCAATACAATGGAAGGCCCACTGAATGATGTGATCAACTTTCTCACTGATGGGAAAGGAACATGGAAGATTAAGCAACGAGAAAGGGTAAATTTTTCTGCTTCCATGTTAAATGTCACCTCTAAATTGTGGCACTATTTTATTTCGTCTACACTATTACTGACTTATCACCATAGTGAGGTAAAAAGAGATAGAGCTATTCTAAATTTTTGTATTTTGAATAACAGAAATATAAATGTGGGGAGAATCATTTTTAAGAATATATTGACTATGACAAAGAGTGAAACAAGTGGAGGTCTAGGACATCCTGGCCTTATTTATGCACTTTGCCAACTTTCTGGAGTGGAAGCTCGAGGTGATGAGGAATGGGTTTACCCTATGAAACCCATTAGTAAAGCTAATTTGAAGACATATGAATCTCATGAAAAATGGAGAATTGGGAGTAGGAGTCAAGAACCTTCTACTAGTAGAGATGTCCCCTCTACAAGTTATGACCTTCTTCCTTTTAGTTCCCCTACCTTAACTGACTTGATGAATGAGTTGACCTTGCAACGAAAAGGTATAGTATTGATAAATGAAAGGATTGGAGGTTTAGAACGTTGACATGATTATGACAGTAAGAACCTTCAGAGGCATTCAAATTTTGAGATAGCTTACCACGAAGCTCAGGCCCGACACTACAGAGGTGAGTCTGATGTTACTTTTCCTGAGTGCCCCGATATACTCAGTATCAGCCCAGTCTACCTGCCGATCAAGGAGACAAAGACATAGTTTAGGATTTTGATATCTGAATGTAATTGATGTACTTGTACTTTTATTTTTGTAATCTTTTGTAATAGAAATGGATGTTTGTGTGCATTTATACTTTCATTTTTATTGTTATGTTGTAATTGGATAATTTTTAATTTTTGTTATAATATTAGTGTGGTAGTTAAAATTTGCATGTAGTATAATGGATGTTGATTAGTACTTTGTGAATTGTAATGTAATGTGATATTTATTTTTCATTTTAATTGTAATTGTCTTTTGTTTAGTATTGTAGATGTGTTAGTGAATTGTTGTGTTTTTTTAATCTTTTAGTTTTGTACTTATTTTAAAATTTCATTACCCAGTAATTTCTCTAATGATTTATATATGTAGAAAACTCCTAATTTTATAGACCAAGTGAAGTAAAAATTTTGAGAAAGACTGCAAAAATTTCAAAATGATGAAAATGTCTAAAATACTGAGGTGTGATTTGTATTTAGAGTTTTTCTTTCCACCTGTATCATTTTATATTTAAAAATTTAAGTTTGGGGGAGGGAAGAAAAAGATTAACTAATAGATGTCCTTTATTTCAATATTTTCAAAAATTATCAATATGATTTTATGTAGTGAATTTAATTCACGCAACTATATTTTGTAGCTATTTAAATATTATGGTAAATTTAAAGGAATAGTTTTGTAATGAAAATTAATTTTCTAGATTAAAGATATTTTAGTATAAGAGAATAAGATTATAGTTCACTATTTAAAGTAAAGGAAACTATATTTTGAAGTGTTAAGAATCTGGAAGTTCATCTAAGAAAACAAGATTGAGACTCAATTATGTAAAAGCTATGAAATATTTATAAGGTAAAGGAATGCTTTGAGTTTCAAATTTAAGGAAAGAAATGTGATATTCAAAATCACTAAAAGCTATTCAAATATAGTAATCCTCACTTTAAAAAGGAAAAAAAGGATTGACAACAATCCCTGAAAAGAAAAGAAAAATATATAGGATTGAAAGCAATCCAAATGAGAAAGAGAAAAGAAATAAAAAAATATGAAGTTGAGGAGAAGCTTGAGGATATGTCTATTCAAAAATTGGTTTCACTGAACCTACATAAAGGGAAAACCTAAATACATTCTTGAACTTATTTATGAATTAGAATTTTTACTAGTAGTGTTCTCATGAAGTTCCTACCCTTTGAATATTCTAAGTGACTTAATATTGCAACATATAGTCATTCTTGAAATGAATAGAAGACTAGAACTTTTAAACTTGATGACTAGATAATATTGTAGCTACATAGTTAATTTAATTACTTAATTTTTTTCTGAAAATCTCACTATGGTATTTATCTAAATAAAACTTATAGTATTTCTGAATTGAAACTTCACTATAATAGATCATAACTTTTATATAGTATTACTTGAGGACAAGTAATAGTTAAGTTTGGTGGATTTTGATTAAAGGAAAATAGGTTGAGATTTTCATATCTATTTTACACTATTTTTTGATGATATTGCATTTTAAAGAAAGGTATTTTTGATGTTTTGTTGCAGGAATGATGAATTAGAGTCATTGGAGCAAAAATTTGCAAGACGGAGCAAATTTGGAGCGAAAATGACCAAAATGTGAAGATTTAAACTACGGCACCGACGGCGGACTTTTCCTGAGACTCCAGATTTAATTCACTTAGTAGGCCTGCCGACGGTGCCCTCGAGGCCGCCGATGGTGAGATCGGTGGTTATGTCCGACAATGCATTGGATGAGGATGAATTTTGGAGGGTTGCTTAGGCAACTCTTGAGAAAACTCATCCACAACTTTAAAATAAGATTTTGGCCAAAAATAGAGGAGGTTCTTGAGGCTCTAAAGCTTCTGGAGGGGGAAGAGTGGTTGTTAAGTGTTGGGAAAGTGTAAAGAGTCTAATTTGTGAGGATTTCTTTGAGAGATTTTAAGAGTGGAGGGAAAGTGAGAGATTTCTTCCTCCTTGATGCTTCAAAGAGGAATTCTGTCACTGTAAAGAAAGGAAGAGATTCAGAGAAACTTTGAGGGGTTTTATTGGGGACAAATTAGAGATAAGTGTTATTTACTTATTGTAGTTTGTATGACTTTGTTTTTATATATGAATTCAGAGTTTTGTTGTGACTTTCCCATGAGTTCTGAGTAGTTTTCTCTGTCTTTCTCCTTATCTTGAAATTTGTGAAATGGTGATTTGAATTAGTTGAGCCATGAAAATGTTAAAGAAATTGTGATGATCTTTTCTCTTTGATCTTAATTTACTTTGAATTTGGCCAATTGATTTGTTAAAATATGTTGAGTTTTACAACTAAAGTGAAGATTACATCCAAGATTTAGGGAGTTCAAAGCCCTTGGAGGTTGGGTGCAACTAAATAGGGAAATAAAATTATCGGGCATAGAATTGGAGATTTTAGAGTAACAGACAAAAATCCTCAATTCGGACCTATCGTTTGGGTGCTGAAGTGTAGATGTTAGCCCTTGGAGAAGGGGAACGTGGGAGCTCCGAAGTGAGAGCCGGTATCCTCCCAGCCTAGCCGCATATTCAGTAAACAAGCATAGGATTGGTCAATGTTCTTTATGCCTAGACCAAAGGGTAAGGAATAGGTATGCTCTTACTTGACACAATACAATTTGAACGGATTCACATTATCCATTCAATTTAATTTCTTGACAAGGAGAAGGATGCTTTCTTATATAGTGAATATCACAATAGAAACCTTATTAGTATAATTAGTTATTTAAGAGTTATTAAAATTACATATTTATTTCAATTGCGTATTAGTGATAGNATATTGTTAATTATATTGTAAGTGATATTTTGCCACTTATGCTGACATTGCAACAACAAAGAAAATTCATTTATGATGCAAAAGCATATTTTTGGGATGAGCCTTATTTTTATAAACAATGTAAGGATCTTATTATGAGGAGATGTGTGCTTATGAAGAAACTGATCTAATCATTTAGAAATGTCACGATTCTAAATTTGGAGGACATTTTGAGATTGACAAAACAGCCTATAAAATTTTACAAGCTGGATTTTTTTGGCCTACTATCTTTAGAGATGTTTATAGATACATAAAATCTTGTGATCAATATCAACGAGTAGGCAATATATCTAAAATAAATGAAATTCCTTTGAATTTCATGTTAGAAGTTCAGATCTTTGATGTTTGCGGATTAGATTTCATGGGTCCATTTATTCCTTCATTTGGGAACTTATACATATTAATTGCAGTAGACTATGTTTTAAAGTAGATTGAAGCACAAGCTTTACCTCGTTGTGATGCTAAAAGTGTTTCAAGATTTTTAATGAAAAATATTTTCACTAGATACGGAATGCCTAGAATGATTATCACTGATAAAGTATCCCGTTTTAGGAATAAATACAATCAGAGATTGCCAAGAAAGATTAATATTATTTAAAGAATCTTTACTTCCTATCACCCTCAAAACAATGGGTTAGCTGAATTTTTTAATACAGAGATTAAACAAATACTTGAAAAGACTGTAAACCCTAGTAGAGTAAATTGGTCCATTAGACTGGATACCGCATTATGAGCTTACATGACTGCTTATAAAACTCCTATTGGAATGACTCCTTGCAGACTGCATTTTGGAAGGACTTGTCACTTAACAATAAAATTGGAGCATAAAGCATATTGGTCGATTAAATAATTCAATTATAATTTGAGAGATGCTGGTAAGAAAAGATTGTTACAATTGAATGATTGGAAGAATTAAGAAATGAATCTGATGATAACGACAAAATCTATAAGGAGAAACTAAAGTTATGCATGATCAGAAGATTAACCAGAAGAACTTTGAACCAGGATAAGAAAGTTTGCTTTACAATACTAGGCTGAAGTTATTCCTTGGGAAATTGAAGTTTCGTTGGTTAGGACCCTTTACTGTGACTGAAGTTTATACTTACGGAGCTGTTGAAATTGAAGATAAAAAGACTGGAAATAGATTTAAAGTAAATGGACACAGATTAAAACTGTATTTTGACGGTAAATGATCAAATT
>NEWO01000913.1:188615-201742 GCA_003013225.1 Phalaenopsis aphrodite
GATATAGCTCCTCTGCCCTCCACCTAAGCATAACAATACACCCGAACATTGGCCCTGAGAGCCACCCTTTAGCCATTTTTATAAAAAATCACCTCCATGGCCATGGGAGCTGTGCTGAAAATTTCTTAGAGACAACCCCCCAAACTTCTCATAGAGCTTCCCTGAGATCTCCACAGTGTAATCCAATCACTTCACTGCACTAATTCCTCCTGTGTAACCCTAATTTTGAGCTAAAAAATTACAGCAAAAATAGGACATCCCTTAAAACTCCACCAAACTCCAATTACTTATGCTGACACCTTCACAATAGTAAGAGATAACAAATCCCCATAAAATCCCCCTCTGAAAGAGCCCCTAACATAGCTCTAGACCAACACCTAAAATTGGGCTTGATCGAAATCATACCTAGGCCTTACACCAAGACCAGTGGCTCAATCCCTAGCCTCATTGGACTCCAACAAATGTGCCAACATATTTGATTGAAGTTTCCCTTCTTAGAGCAAAGGTATACAACTCCTCATCATTCCAAGCCTCTTTTGATTCTCCATTTGCTTGGGTTTGATTTCATGGCATCTTAACCATATAGATATGTTCCTCTAGTCTAGACGATCATTTAAAAAAAAATTATTCAATTTAGTTGAGAAACAAGGGAGATATCAAGCTTGAAAGATGGATAGTTCTCGGACTAGGGTATCGTGGATGATGACGGAGCGTCATTCGATCAAGAGTGTATCAGATGGACGGTCAAGATGAAGTCAGACAGTGTCTCCGGACATAAACCACTGGCCGAGTCAGTGCTTAAGTGGATGACAGTGTCAAACAGGAGCATGCCGCGTGGAACTTCGGAGCTGCCTAGGATGATGTGGCGCCGCACATTTAAATAGATAAATAGGGATTTAAATAATTCAAAAAATGATCCTTAACTTCAAAAATTCATATCTTGGTGTCGAAAAATCACAAATAAAATAAAAATACCCTCTTGCTCAGTGAATAGAGGAGAACAATGTTGAAATAATTTCCATTTGATGCATGTTTTACTTTTAATTAAATAAACACCATTTTGAGTCTTTTGATTCTCCATGCATATAGGCATTTCACCATGGCTTGAATTTTTGGCATGTTGTAGCCTCTGTCAAGGGGAGCCTTCCCTGATTTTTCCAAAGTTAGAGGAGACCTCTAGATAGAGATCCATATTTTTCAAGTTTATGCACAATATTTGCTTAAATTAATCATAATAATTAACATTTTCTTTAGAAAAATCTAAGAAAATTTTTGAAGGTTTACTATGACGAGAGAACCCTTAAGAAAATTTCTCATGAGTCAAGTCATTTAAAATGCACCTAATCTTTACAAACCCTAAATCACTAAGATAATTAATTTTGGAAAATAAAAACATCAAAATGACTTGATTTTTCATCTCCACTATTCTATAAAATCCATAGAACTCACCATAAAAGTATTACAGCATTTTGAGTTCATTTGGTAACTTAAGTTGATTTTTAAAGATAAATATTTTTTTTGCACTTAAATGATTTTTAAAAATCAAAATATAACTAAAAAATTTATAAAAACTTTTTTTTTTTTAGTTCTGTGTGATCAGGGGTGTTTTCTAAAAATAAAATGGTACTTAAAATAAAAACTTAATTTTTAGCCTTTTTTTAATATTTAAATAATTAAAAATTCATAAAAATCCCAAAAATAATAAAATTCATGGAAATGTTTTAAATTCCTTCCAAAGCACTTAGGAATAATTGGAATATTTTTTTCTGATTTTCTGAATAAAGATATTGAATTTTGAAGCTTAAAATAATTTTTAAAGGCTAAAAATGGTTTTTTTACTCAAATAATTCCAATAATTCAAAGAAAAATCATAAAAATGTTTTTCTGTGTCCCTTGACATCAAAGAAATTTAATTAAAAAATAAAACTTAATTTTCCACTTATAATTTTTTTTTATAATTAATAAACACCCCAGAACTTAAAATAATACTTAAAACTCAAATAAAATTCAAAAATCATTAAATTTGGTCCAAAGGCTTCTCTGGTCTAAACCTACCTCCAGTAAAAATTTTAAGGGATTAGAATTTACCTTGGTCAAGTTAGGAATTTTCTTTGAAAAATCCTATTTTTGCATTAAAAATAATTATATAGATAAATTAAACTTTGAAAAATCACACTTTCTCCTCTGATGTCTCAATTGACCCAAGAGTGAAGTAGCATAAAAATTCCAAAGTTATTTGGATTAAATTTGATGAATTATGATGTGATAGCGCCTTAGGGGCAAATGTGTAATTTTGGAAATTTAGCCTTAATTAACATTTAGGCCTAATTTAAGAAAGGGAAATGGGAAATATTTGATTCTAATTAACATATTTGAATGTTTGAAACATAAGGGGTTAACTGGTAGAAACCAACCTCACTTGTCCGAATTAAAAAGGATAAATTTGCAATTTCCTTAAATTACATAAATTTGGGAGTCTAGCCGATTAAATGATCTTAGATTTAAGGGTATGATTTTGGGTGTTAATAACTCACTAATTTAATACCCCTATTTGATGAACAAAAAAAAAACAAAACATGAATCATCACCATCACTTATAAGTCAATTTCATTTGCAATGACTAAGACACTCACCAAAATCTTAAGGGCTTAGTAGTGACTTGGGCTGAATCAAGTTTCATTTAAATAAGGATTAGAAAAGTAAACATCATTGGAAATTAAAAAAATTTTCAAACACTACAAGCCCAAGTCAAAATTTGGCTCTAAGTCTCTTGAACTTGTCTCTTAAATGGTCTTCACCCACATAATTCTTAAATTGAATTACGAGTGATAATTACCCTATTCTTAAGGATAATTGAGACATCAATGCTCACTGAGCACTAAAGGTATTTACAGGATGAATTATTAAGCAACATAAAAAGTTTAAAAGAACTCAGAATTTTCCACCAGGCAGCGAGAGAGTAGCACGGACCTGCTTCTTTCTCTAGACCTGTTGGATACCTCGGAGATCTACTAAACTTAATATGTTTTGCTTGAAAAAATTATCCTTAATTAAACTCTTAAGAACCCACCGAGATATGACATAGGGTTAGGAAAACTTCTAAAACCTTACTTTTTTGCCTCTACATGAACTACCCTCACATGCATTTTAAGTTTTAGGTGGAGGAACGAGAAGACTCGTCAGGTATGCTTTTACAATTTTCAGCGTCGTCTTTCTTGTACTTTTATGCTTACACAAATTTGCATGCTAAACAATGATGTCACCCTGCATGAAAACTAAAACTATCAGGATAGCCACAAAACCAAAACTAAAACTAAAACTAAAATCAACCAAGATAAAATTCATCGTAACAACATTCAAAATATAAAACAACTCAAAATTTAATCATAAACATCACACAAAACTACAACTGTAACTAAAATTAGATGTCTCTAACAGATGATCGATAATTCCTTAGAGGAGGTAACCTACGGTTGCTAATGAGGCTTCGCACAGTCTCAATGAAATCATGAAACTCATTAAGTTGAGTTTAGTAAATTCATTTGGACTAAGTGAATCCAATAGAAAATAGTGGTGGCGGAGTGAGGGAACCGTAGGATCCTAACTGGTTTCACTCTAATCATATTTAACATGCCCCCATAAAATTTAAAGAACTACAACCATAGGGCCATCTGATTTGACATCATAACTTGACACACTAAAAAACTCAAACTTATCACGGCAAGGAGCTTGGAGCTGGCATTGTGGGCAGCACGGCCACCTTCAACAGCAAAACCTGTCTTCCCTAGCTAAACCAATCTTCCTTCCTTAGATATATGCAACAAATCCATGGGTCTTTGAGGTTGATTGCTTATGCAACGTAAATCCTCACCTTATCCTTAGGCCTTTGCATAACCCTGCTATACAATATAAGCCCTAACTTGTCTTAGGATTTCGAGGTCATCGTTCATCACGACCTAAACCCTCACATCTTCTACGCCATTTGTGTCATAGTTTCACAAGATTGTGATCCCGAAATAATAAAATTGGCAGAATGAAACACCAAAATATTTCTCCTCAGAAATGAAGCCAAACATTAGGATAGCTTGGGATCTTCTAGTTCTTCCTCCTTTGGACTTTACAACAAAATGTTTCAAATTTGAACCAATCCCCTTTCACACCTCTATGTCTGATCTCATTGAAAATTCCTACCCTTTGAAACTCCTTGAAGATAATATTTCCTGATTTTTATCAAGTCTTCTTAGGTGAATTTGGTCATTTAAGAAGTAATCAACTATAGGGCTTGCCCTTACAGGAAGCATGTCCGAACCCAGCTTAATATAAACCCTATTTAATTCTTTATATTAAATAGGGGAACTTGTCGGAAAATACAAAGGTTTCGCAAACCAAACAGATGTCATATATTCCTTAGTTTATTTGATTAAGTCTCATCCTCAAGTCTTGTGTTTATCCTTTGGGATAGATATAGGATTTGAGGTATATCGCTCTTTCATTTAAACTATGAAAAATATGGGGTCAGCTTGATTTCATGTTTTTCTAAAACTAAATTTATATGTAAATTAAAATGTCCTTCTGAAGCAAGCAACGAGATTTTGATTCCGGTGACCGACAGCTTCTTACGGGCAACTCCTCCAACCAAAAATAGTGCCGACAGCTTCTGGCGAATCCGCTAGGGGCAAGCTTTTCTCTCCACACAAATCATGAAATATTATCTTCACACATCAGTAACGTGTCCATGTCCCTCTTGGACCAAATTACAATTCTTCTATTGGCATACTTTACCCATTTCTGCCTTGAGAAAGTACGCCTAACACCTTGGACTTTAGGACTATCTGTTCAACAATCTTTGAACAGAGGGGCTCAGGAGGCCATTAAAGACTCTTTAAATTTTCATGTAGGGTCGGACCCCCAATAGGTGTGTCGGTGGACTAGTTCCACCTGGGCATTATCTGCCACTAAATGGGTCCCGGACTGGGTCCTAAAATACTTCACATCTCCCTTCCAAATTAGATTTGCTATTCTGCAAACTAAACCAAATTGTGTTGTGTTGTGTGCACTTTAAAATTTTCTTAAAATAATTAAATTTTCCACCACTTGATTTTTATTAAAAAAATTTTTAAAATACACATAACTTAAGACCCGCCTGGTCTACAGATCAACATCTACTTTCAGTGCTTACACTAAAACTTATGAGATTTTGGCCATATAACTAACCCCAAAACTTTCTGTTTTAAAGCCTGTTGCAATAGCCTACCCAATGCTGACCTTTTCCTATAACCTGCCAACGAGCCACGAAGCCCGTAACCTCGCTCCTACCATCAAATTTGGAGCTGGATTTAAAGATCTCGAGGTCATCCTCAGGAAAGTTCCATTTGTAGTGATGAAGATTGCCGCTCGAGAAATACAGGAACCGTCTACAGAATTGAACCTGAACTACCTTCAAGACTTCCCTGCCTGCAAGAAGGCCAAAACTACTGCCGTCACGGCATCCGCCAAACCTGCTATCCCGCTGCTACTAAAGGGAATGAACTAATGATTATTGAGGATCTGACTGAGGTATTAACTGTTTCACCACCCGTGTTTGAAATCAGATCAAGCTCAAGAACTGTAACACTGACCCAAACCCAAAAAAAAGATTCGTAACGGAAGGGTTTGGAGGGCCATTAAAACCCAGGCTACTGAGAAGACACCCATTGAGGAGGAGCCCCATCAAGATAAAGATGGATTACCAGAAATTTATCTACTCCTACGAGGGAGTAGATTCCATCCTCTCATAGATACCGATGGATACGAGAGTATCGGAAAAATCACCGCAGCATTATCACCACTTCATGGATATGGTGAGGAGAGAAATAAGTTCACTGCTATCACCCAACTTAGTGCAGTTTTCAAAAGGCTAGCTGCCAAAGATGGATGTTTAGTTAACAAGTTACTTAAATGACTAGAACATGCAATTTCCCCTCGCATGAAGTAGGAAATTTTGAAGGACGTCAAGTCCGCCAGACAGACTCACAAGACAACTAGAGCGGCACCTGCTTGCATCCCCGTTTGGTTCCTTTTAGGGAATAGAGTTGATACTGCATGGATTACTACTGATTATTCTACTACCAGGACTGCAGGCCGTCGACCGGTTAAGTCGAGACTGGGTCCAAAAATCTTACTTGTCACACATTATGGAGATACTCCTACAATTCCAAAGGCAAAGACAAGACGATTACCTGGCATTATAACCGGTCTACACCACGGGGAGCATACTTTCCCTTGACATACCGATGTTTCTACTAAGACACTCTGTCCCGACATCATCGTCGAAAAAGAAAAAGGTATCGGTACTCAAGGTCGCTGCACCGATACAGTCTGGTAAGCCCGCGGGACAAGAACATGGAATGAAGCCAGGATCTAAATTATCTGACATCGTCACAACAATAGCCAACGAGATGGAGGAATAAGAAGAGGAGGTTCATCTGGGTCCTCCAGATCTTAAAGCGATCAAGGAATCAACAATTAAAGAAAAATTTGAGAAGCTCATAATCGACATTTCTGAGTTGGCTTGGGGACACGGAGTTTTCGTCGATAGCAATGAGGAAAATTTTGATTACAATGATTACCTTGAGGAAGATTTCATAGAAGTCCACATAATTGAAACCAGAGTCACCATATCTGTGCACGAGCCTCAACCTCTCACCGAAGAGAATGCTGTAGATGAGCTACTAACTGCGACTTTTTTTTATAAATAAAAATACAAGAATTTGACACTACTACTAGAAGATTTAAACGCTCGACAATGATGCCAAAAACTTGATGCAACTTTTAATATGCAAAAATTTATGAACCCAAATTTATATATTTATAATGATTTTATAAAGTCACAATTTCAAACGCAAGTATACGTATCGCTCAAGTAATACAGGGCTCTAATGGATTCCCGTTTATCGATCCCACGGGGAAGCGAGGTAAGAGGTCCTTAGTCAAATTTTAATCAACTGCTATTAGTCATTAGTTTGAAATGTCGATTAAAATGATTTTTTATCTAGCAACTACTTCTAAATACAAGTGTTAAATGTAAAGAAACTAACTATAACTAAATGTAAATATTAATTTAAAGATAAACCTTTTTGGATGAATTGGTTTGGAGAATTTTGAGATATTAAAAGCTACTATCCTTATGTACAGATGTGCCAAATAGGAGCAATCCTATTCTTTACCATTTTGTCCAGGCATAAGGAACATTGACTAATCCTATGCTTGTTTACTAAATCTGTTGCTAGGCTGGGAGGATACCGGCTCTCACTTCGTAGCTCCCACGTTCCCCTCACCTGAGGGCTAACATCTCTGCTTCAGTACTCAAACAATGGAACCAAATTAGGGATTTTAGTCTGTCACCCTAAAATCTCCAATTCTACGCCCATCAAAGCATATTTCTCTATTTATCTGCATTCAACTCCCATGAACTTAACCATCCATGGAATCTGAATGTGGTTCTACTTTATTGAGAATTACACAGCCCTCTCAGTTCTTAATGCAATTACAACAAACTATAACACTACAACAGACCTTTATTGTAATGTAAATAAAGTGCAAGTAAAAAACATCACACTTATAATTAAATCCTCTTCTAACATGCATCACAAAATCTTAAGCATGAATTCTACTCATTACAAAAGAAAAATAAAATGAAAACAATGGCATAATCTTCTCATGCTATTATTTCCAAACAAGAAGAGAGAGTAAGAGAAGTGTTTACAAAACCATAAGATAATGAAGAACACAATACTTAGCTTTTTCCCTTTGAAAGAAAGACAAATATCTCTCCCACAAAGTCTCCTACCAATCCATGCAATGCTAGAATATCTCCTTACAAATTCTCTCAAAATCACCTCTCCAATCTCTCCAAAAGGGTAGAAATCTACATTTATACTTCTATTCTAAAAACCCTTAGCTTTCTCCACACTTTTCCTAACACTCCTCTCACCCAAAATCCTTTCTTTTCTAACATAAATTTGTTCTTTTAAAGTGTAGGGATGAACTTTGAAGAGTTTCCCTAAGAATCCTTTCAAAAAATGTCCAAATACGTTGAATTTCGGCCCGCAACCGCCAAAAGTCGGTTCATAGTCGTCTCGGGCGCCGTCGGCCGGCTCAATGGCGCTGTCAGCGAGATTTTCTGTTGTTTTTTGGTCTTCTCGGGTAAATCTCGTCGTTGGCTCCATTTTGGCGCTGTCGGTGGGTAGACTGCGCAACTCCACCATTTCGCTCCATTTTAGCTCCATTTTGCCTCATTTTAGTTGCGTTCTGTTCCTAACAGATAGCCCTACAAAATAAGCATGAAAACAACCTTCCTTTAAAGTGTAATCTCATTCAAAAATATGCAGGAAGTGTAAAAGAGATCAAGCAATCAAAGATTTATCAAAAGGTGACAGGGCAAAATTTCATTTCTTGCTCGTTTTTTCACCAAATTGCACCATTTTTGTTTCTTTTTTGCTCCAATGACCATAATTCATCATACCTGCAACAAAACTTCAAAAATACCCTTCTTTAAAGTGCAATATCATCAAAATCAGTGTAAAATAGGTATGAAAATCTCAACATATTTTTTTTTGTCAAAATACCCCAAACTTAACTATTACTTGTCCTCAAGTAATTTTAGTACTAAATAAAAGTTATGATCTATTGTAGTAAATTTTTATTTCATAAATACTATAATTTTATTTAAGTAAATACCATAGTTAGCTTTTCAAAAAAATTCAAGTAATTAAATTAACTCTGTAGGTACAAGATTATTTAGTCATCAAGTTTAAGAGTTCTAGTTTTCTATTCATTTCAAGAATGACTATATGTTGTAATATCAAGTCACTTAGAATGTTCAAATGATATGAACTTCATGAGAACAGTACTAGTAAAAGGTGTTAATCCATAAATATAAGTTCAAGAATATATTTAGGTTTTCCCTTTAGGTAGGTCCAGTGAAGCCAATTTTTGATTAGGCGTCTCCTCAAGCTTCTCCTCACTTTTATATTTTTTATTTCTTTTTTTCTCTCTTTTTCATTTGGATTGCTTTCAATCCTATATATTTTTCTTTTCTTTTCAGGGATTGTTGTCAATCCTTTATTTTTCCTTTTTCAAGTGAGGATTACTATATCTGGATAGCCTTTAATGATTTTGAACATCACCTTTCTTTCCCTAAATTTAAAACTTAAAGCATTCCTTTACCTTATAAATATTTCATAGCTTTTACATCATTGAGCCCCAATCTTTTCTTCTCAAATGAATCTCCAAGATTCTTAATGCTTCAAAATATAGTTTCCTTTACTTTAAATAGTTAACTATAGTCTTATTCTCTTATACTAAATATCTTAATCCACAAAATTAATTTTCATTGCAAAAATATTCCTTTAAATCTACCATAATACTTAAATATCTACAAAATATAGTTCTCTGAATTAAATTCACTACATAAAATCATATTAATAATTTTTAAAAATATTTAAATTGAGAACATCTATAGTTAATCTTTTTCTTCCCTCCTCCAAACTTAAATTTTTCAATATGAAATGATACAGGTAGAAAGAAAAATTCTAAATATAAATCATACGTCAGTACTTTAGGCATTTTCATCATTCTGAAATTTTTGCAGTCCTTCTCAAAATTTCTACTTCACCTGATCTGTAACTTTAGGAGCTTTCTATACATATAAATCAGTAGAGAATTTGCTAAGTAATGAAATTTTGAAATAAGTACAAATCAAAGTAGCATAACATGTATCAACATTGAAATATAAAAATGTTCTTCAATCCTTATAAATTGTAACACAAACACAAACACAAACATACAAACAAGATAAATGAGGTCTATTCTTCCTCCATCTCATCGCATCTCACTAACTTCCAATTTCTAGCAGAATCCCTACACAAATGTCATGGGTGCTTATAAATGATTTTATAGATTCTAATCCCAAAGATAAGATTATCCGTGATATATTGGATCTCAAGCACAAACACCAAACATCACCATATCCCAATAATTAAGCACCTCTAGCAGTTTTAAGGATAGTGTAAGATCATCCACAAGTTACTCATCTAATAGGTTCGCGACTCCTATCAAATGAAAATAAAGTCCAAGAAAAGAGGTAACAAATATGAGATGGAACTATCACTGTTAAAATTCATAATGTCTATTATAAAACTCAAGTTTGGGTAAGACCCGAGTTGTAGTGGACTCGTCAATCCAACTACTATAAGAGAACATACGAGTCTAACCATAATAAGAATTTAATGAATCATTACCCTCATGACACACAAAAAGTAAATCAAATCACTTACAATCCAAACATCTACCAAACATCAAGCAAACAGATCAATCCACACTAAAGCAAACACAATACAACACTAACAATCATGATACTTAAGCAAACTAAATCAAACCACACAGATAACTATGGGTTGCCTCCCATAAAACACTTGACTTAACGTCGCTAGTCCGACAAATGATTCCACCTAGATTAAAAATCCAATTAAGTAATTCTTGATCAATAGCCCAATTTTTTCCAGATCCAGGGATTCCTACAAAGTCCTCAAATTAAAATTTTTCTTTCAGCTCTTCCTTTTCATATTGATGCATATCCTTGTTCTTCATATTTCTTTCTAGATCCAATATTCTTCTAGTAATTTTCTCAATTTGCATATTAATTCATCCTTGAAATTTATAAGAAATGGATCTTTATATGATAATTCAAGATCTCCCAAATTTTGGATTAGATTTTCTCTAGATAATTCAAATTCTGGATCAAATTCTTCTATGTTACTCTTCTGTTTCAAGTTATCCTCTAATTCTTCCCCTCGATATTGAGTAAATGGTGGAGGTGGTCTTTCTATATCTATCTTAGTTGAGGAAATAAGTTTTTCTGATTCCATAAGAATTTCTTCCATTGGTCTTTCAATATCCTTGTCCATCTCTCAACTCAAATCTCTTTTGAAACAAATCCTCAGATTCTCTTCTAAATAATAGTGCTCATAATTCATGTCCTTAGGATTTATCTTAGAGTCACTAGGTAAAGTCTCTGGGGGGTAACTATTAATTGCATTAATAATCTGCCCCAGCATCAGAATCTCATTCATTTTGTTTGTATACAATGGAATATGTCATTCAGTGACTTTGAATAACTCTTTCATAAGAGATCTTTTACTGATTTCATCATTCAATTTAGGTCCATCTTGTGATTGAGTCAAATATGAAGATGTAGAGAGTGATGGTGTATATGAATTCACCAAATAAATAGGCTTTAAAATTTTATGAGGTAAATTCATTTTAAGGTCATGAGATTTTTCAACAGATGGAATTAAAAGTTTACTATTTTTGGTAACGTCCATCATTTCACACCTCTCCTGAACATACATACATTCTTCTTTAAACAACATTTTAGACTCATCATGAAAGCCCATTTCGATCTCATCTGTTAACTTACTCTCGAAACTTTTCTGGAAATGGTTTTTACTTAGATAATCAATTTCGTCCATTCAAAAACAATCATCATCTTCTCTCTCAGCTAGATATTTCATAGCCTTTAAAACATCGAAAGTGGTTTCATGGTCATTAATATTCATAGTTAACTTTCCTTTTTGCACATCTATCATAGCTTATCTAGTAATAAGAAAAGGTTTACCCAAAATAATGGGAATATCTTTATCTTCCTCCATATCTAATACAATAAAGTCCATAGGAAAGATAAATTTATCCACTTTAACAAGCACATCTTCTATAATCCCTTTTGGATAAATAATAGATCGATCAGCTAACAGAAGAGTTATAGTAGTGGGAGAAATAATGGCAAAACCTAACCTTTTAAATATAGATAGAGGCATCACATTAATGCTTGATCCTAAATCACATAAAGCTTTTCCACATAATCTTTTTCCAATTACACAAGGAATTGTAAAGCTGCAATGATCTTTAAGTTTCCGAGGAAATTTTTTCTAAAGTATAGCGCTGCACTCCTCACTTAGTGCAACTGTCTTGTAATCCCCAAATTTTCTTTTCTTGTTTAGTATCTCCTTCATAAATTTTGCATAACTTGGCATCTGTTTCAAAGCTTCAGTGAACGGAATATTTATCGTTAACTTCTTACATAAGTCCATGAACTTTGAAAATTTTTTATCCAACTCATGTTGTCTAAGTCTTTGAGGAAATGGAGGTGGTGGTATTTTTAAATTGATTTTAGTTCGAGATATTAATTTTTCCAGATCCTTAGAAACATGTTCTTCAAGTCTTTTAGTTTCCTCTGTTTCTCTCACAACATTTTTCTCTTTTCTAACCACATCCTCTATCTCTCTTCCACTTTTTAATTGGACAACTTCTACTTGTTCATTAGTGTTCTCTTTTGGGTTGATCCCAATGTTGCTATAAAGTGTTCCTTGGGGTCTATTGCTAAGTGAATTAGCAATTTGTTCTAGTTGATTCTCTATATTTTTAACCGAAGCATTTTGACTTTGCAATTGGTTTCTCATTTGCAATACCACTTCTTCCATAGACATCTTCTTATTCTCAAATTTTTTGTCATTATTAGAGTCCAGTGGATATGAAGGTCTATAGTTTGTGTTCCCCTGATTATTCCAACTTCCATTAGGATTTGCTTGATTATTTTCCCATTGTTCATTTCCACCACAAGTAGTATGACACCTGTTAAAATTAGGATGATTCTTCCAACCTAGGTTGTAAAAGTTAGAATATGAGTTGTTTATGGTATTTAAAGTCTCATATGATAAGTTAGAATCAATCATATGCCTTAATGAACTTTTCTCACTTACTAGAGTAAATTGAGTTTGGTTCATTCCAAATTGGTCCAACTTCTTTGATATTGCAGCAACTTGAGATGCAAGAATTGTAATCTCATATGTATCATAAACACTGGCTACCATTTTAGGATTTACCCTTGTAGAGGGCCATTGAAATTCATTTGTAGCCATTTCTTCAATTAATGCATATGCTTCATCAAATGATTTTGACATTAATGATCCACCAGCGACAACATCAATTATAAACCTAAGGGATTCTACTAACCCATTATAAAAAGTTTGAATAATTAACCAATCAGGTAGTGCATGATGTGGACACTTTCTTAGGAGTTCCTGAAACCT
>NEWO01000913.1:202327-221407 GCA_003013225.1 Phalaenopsis aphrodite
GTTCTTCAAGTCTTTTAGTTTCCTCTGTTTCTCTCACAACATTTTTCTCTTTTCTAACCACATCCTCTATCTCTCTTCCACTTTTTAATTGGACAACTTCTACTTGTTCATTAGTGTTCTCTTTTGGGTTGATCCCAATGTTGCTATAAAGTGTTCCTTGGGGTCTATTGCTAAGTGAATTAGCAATTTGTTCTAGTTGATTCTCTATATTTTTAACCGAAGCATTTTGACTTTGCAATTGGTTTCTCATTTGCAATACCACTTCTTCCATAGACATCTTCTTATTCTCAAATTTTTTGTCATTATTAGAGTCCAGTGGATATGAAGGTCTATAGTTTGTGTTCCCCTGATTATTCCAACTTCCATTAGGATTTGCTTGATTATTTTCCCATTGTTCATTTCCACCACAAGTAGTATGACACCTGTTAAAATTAGGATGATTCTTCCAACCTAGGTTGTAAAAGTTAGAATATGAGTTGTTTATGGTATTTAAAGTCTCATATGATAAGTTAGAATCAATCATATGCCTTAATGAACTTTTCTCACTTACTAGAGTAAATTGAGTTTGGTTCATTCCAAATTGGTCCAACTTCTTTGATATTGCAGCAACTTGAGATGCAAGAATTGTAATCTCATATGTATCATAAACACTGGCTACCATTTTAGGATTTACCCTTGTAGAGGGCCATTGAAATTCATTTGTAGCCATTTCTTCAATTAATGCATATGCTTCATCAAATGATTTTGACATTAATGATCCACCAGCGACAACATCAATTATAAACCTAAGGGATTCTACTAACCCATTATAAAAAGTTTGAATAATTAACCAATCAGGTAGTGCATGATGTGGACACTTTCTTAGGAGTTCCTGAAACCTTTCCCAGGCTTCGTATATTGATTCCTCTTCATACTGATAAAATGAGATAATATCTCTTCAAAGTTTAGTAGTCCTTGAAGGTGGAAAATACTTAGTTAGGAATTTTTTAGTTAACTTCTCCCAATTTTTAATAGAGTCAGGTGCTAAAGAGTATAACCATATTTTAGCCTTATCCTTTTGTGAGAAAGGAAAATGCCTTAGTGTAACAGCATCGTCTGACATACCATTATAACAAAATATAGCACAAAGTTCTATAAAATTTGATAAGTGTAAATAGGGATCCTCCAAAGGAGTTCCCCCAAACTGATTGTTCTGCAGCAGTTGGATAATCTCAGAATTTATTTCAAACAAGTCAACTTCTACGACAGGGTTTTCTATACTTGAGTGAATTTCATATGTCGTAGGATTTACATAATCCCTCAATGAAGTATGATGATTTTTCAAGTTAATATTTTGAAAATTTTCCATTTCTATTTCTAGTTTTTTTAGCTCTCTTTGTATTTTTATTTTTTCTTTTTTTTTAAACTCAGGATCATAAGGCACAAGTCCTACAGATCCTTTGTTTTGCATACGCAACACAACAAACAATACATTAACAATTAAAAAAAATAATAGATGAAATATATTCAACACAACAAAACTTTTTCACGAACACCTTATTTTTCACACAAACTGTTTTTTTTTCTTAACACTTTTTCATATAAAAACACTTTTCACACAAAACAGTTTTTATGACACTACAGTTTTTCAAGTCTAAGCCTAATTACTTCAACTAAAATTCTTGTAAAGTTCTTACCGAAGCTTTCCCGGCAACGGCGCCAAAAACTTGACAGCGACTTTATATACCTGAAAATATAAGAATTTGACACCACTACTAGAAGATTTAAACCCTCGACAATGACGCCAAAAACTTGATGCAACTTTTAATATGCAAGAATTTATGAACCCAAATTTATATATTTAAAATGATTTTGTAAAGTCACATATTCAAATGCAAGTATACGTTTCGCTCAAGTAATACAGGGCTATAGTGCAGTCCCGTTTATCGATCCCACAGGGAAGCCAGGTAAGAGGTCCTTAGTCAAATTTTAATCTACTCCTATTAGTCATTAGTTTGAAATGTAGATTAAAATGTTGTTTTATCTAGCAACTACTCTTAAATGCAAGTGTTAAATGTAAAGATATTAACTATAACTAAATGCAAATATTAATTTTAAAAAAATCCTTTTTGGATGAATTGGTTTGGAGAATTTTGAGATATTAAAAACTATTATTCTTATGTAATGAAATGGATAATGTAAAGGAATGATATGCATTAAATATTGTATGTGCCAAATAGGAGAAATCCTATTCTTTACGTTTTGGTCCAGGCATAAAGAACATTGACTAATCCTATGCTTGTTTACTGAATCTGTGGCTAGGCTGGGAGGGTACCGGCTCTCACTTCGGAGCTCCCACATTCCCCTGACCTGAGGGCTAACATCTCTGCTTCAGTACTCAAACAATATAACCAAATTGGGGATTTTAGTCTGTCACCCTAAAATCTTCAATTCTACGCCCATCAAAGTATATTTTCTTATTTATTTGCATTCAACTCCCATGAACTTAACCATCCATGGAATTTGAATGTGGTTCTACTTGGTTGAGAATTAAATAGCCCTCTCGGGTCTTAATACAATTACAACGAACTTTAATACTATAATAGACCTTTATTGTAGTGTAAATAAAGTGCAAGTAAAAACCATCACATTGATAATTAAATCCTCTTCTAACATGCATCACAAAATCCTAAACATGAATTCTACTCATTACAAAAGAAAAGTAAAATGAAAACAACGGCATAATCTTCTCATGCTATTATTTTCAAACAAGAAGAGAGAGTAAGAGAAGCCCATCACAAAGCATGAAGAAAAAACAACGTAAACTTCTTTTAACCAAAGCAAATCCACTAGATAAGTGTTTACAAAACCATAAGATAATGAAGAACACAATACTTAGTTTTTTTCCCTTTGAAAGAAAGATGAATATCTCTCCCACAAAGTCTCCCGCCAACCATGCAATGCTAGAACATCTCCTTACAAATTCTCTCAAAATCTCCTCTCCAATCTCTCCAAAAGGGTAGAAATCCACATTTCTACTCCTATTCTAAAAACCCTTAACTTTCTCCACACTTTTTCTAACATTCCTCTCACCCAAAATCCTTCCTTTTTCAACATAAATTCATTCTTTTAAAGTGTAGGGATGAAGATTGAAGAGTTGCCTCAAGAATCCTTTCAAAAAGCTTCCAAATATGTTGAATTTTGGGTCATAACCGCCAAAAGTCTGTTCATAGTCGTTCAGGGCGCCGTCGGCGGGCTCGAGGGAGTTGTCGGTGAGATTTTCTGTAGTTTTTTTATCTTCTTGGGTTAATCTTGCCGTTGGCGCCGTTTTGGCGCCATCGGTGGGCAGATTGTTCAACTCCACTAATTTGCTCTGTTTGGCTCTATTTTAGCTCCGTTTTGCCTCATTTCAGTTGCGTTCTGTTCCTAAGAGATAGCCCTACAAAATAAGCATGAAAACAACCTTCCTTTAAAGTATAATCTCATTCAAAAATATGCAGGAAGTGTTAAAGAGATCAAGCATAGAAAGACTTATCGAATGGTGACAGGGCAAAATTTCATTTCTTGCTCGTTTTTGCTCCAAATTGCACCATTTTTGTTTCTTTTTGCTCCAATGAACATAATTCATCATACTTGCAACAAAACATCAAAAATACCCTTCTTTAAAGTGCAATATCATCAAAATCAGTGTAAAATAGGTATGAAAATCTCAGCATATTTTCCTTTGGTCAGCTACGTAAGGCTATCCTCTTAAGGGACGAATAAGTTAGTCTACTGGAGAAAATAATAGAAGAAATGGCCACAACCATAACCGCCATGGCCACTATTTAAAGGCAATCGCAAGTGCCACAATTTGCTTCTCCAGAGATCAATCAGCCGGAGATCATACACATCGCAGATGAAAGAAGAGAGGTTGCTTCAACAAACAGAGACGAGCAACATAGAAAGGATTCCCCATCAGGTGCTATACCAGAAAAGGAATTTAAGAAAATGTTTGAACAAGTGTGGGATGCCTTAACCCAATCTAAGGGTGGTGCATTAATTTTAAATGGTAGACCTTACCTAGAGGAATTTGATGTCATGTCTTTCGTTAAGGGTTTTGTGGCCCTAGACTTCAAGATATTTGATAAGACTGGGAATCCCAGATAGCATAAAGCACATTTCCGAGCCAGCTGTGGCAACACGAGGAATAGTGAAGCTCCATTCTTCCAGCAGTTTATCAGCAGGTTGTCAGGAATTGTTTTTGACTGGTATGTTGACTTGCCCAACGGGTCAATTAAAACATTTTCCGAGTTGGAACAGCTATTTGTGAAAAGATTTGCAGGGGCGCAACATCATGTGTTAATTGGACAGCTCATGATAGAAAAACAAAAGCTTAGCAAAACTTTGGTGGACTATATTTTGAGGTGGAGAAACCTTAACATGAAATGTGAACCTCAGCTACAGGAACATCACGCGATTGAAATTCTACTCAAGAGCATTCATGGACCATCAACTTTCATGCTCAAGGGACTCACCATCAAATCCTTTGAGAAGCTACTCAATAAAGCCAGCAGTCTTCAAGAAGAAATCAAGCAAATGGAGTCACGCAAAAAGGCTAAGGTGACCAGAGTGTTCGAAAAGAAATCAGGAGTAATAGCAACCATCAACAAAGGAAAGCATCCGATGAAGATATATGCAAAAGATTCTTGCCAGTCTTTGTCACAGTATGCTCAGAAATAGAGTAGTCAATCCAACCAACAACCGCCTCAAGAAGGATCACCTCAGATAGGAGATAAGAAAATGTCCTAGTCAGAACGACGTAAAATGGTGTATTCTTCAAAGATGAAGTTATACCTAAAATATTCAGAAGTCTGATGAAGAAGATGGAATTCAGACTATCAAACCCGAAGAAGCCCAAAGAGGAAGGTAGGAAAAATGAACCAAATTATTGCCCATACCACTAGTTGCTCAGACAAACTGTAGAAGGATGCTTCATCTTTAAGTACTGGCTCGAAAGGAACCTTAAAGAAGGGAACATAACAAACGTGAAAGAATATTTAAGAGAAACTAAAAAGGGTTCCATACATATGATTTCGGCCGAGCCAATCTCCCCAATTGATCTGTATACTGAAACAGATGGATGGAGTACAACTTGGGACAAACTCAAAAGGGTCCTCAATCAAATACAGGATTCATCAAGACAATCTTCTGCATACAAAAGAGAAGAAGGATGGAATGAGGTATGGAGTAGATCATCCAAGAAAATACTGATCAAGATCCAGTCTGCATCAAGACAAGCTTCCATTCAGAGTCCGCAACATACGAATGCTGAGATGAAGGTTTCGCTAGGAGATCCATAATCATCAAGGACAAAGAAGAAGAAGAAAATTTTCACTACAAAGATTGATAGCACGGGGGGTAGGATAGGGGCTGCCTCTACCAGATTAGTTGTCTCGAATTTGGGGAATAAAATCCTCGAACCCTTGACTTTGTATGATTGTCTTTTTGTCCCATCGGGGTCTTATGAATATAATTATTATGATTTTGGCTACTTTTTAACTGTTTCTAGTGATAACATAACTAATTATGACCAATATAACTTCTATCTTGATCCCTAAAATGATCCTTAAATCATACTTGATTCTGATGAACTCGTTGTTAAGTCCAAAGAAGACATCAATAACGGCGCTTACGACAGCGCTGAGAGCAAGGAGCCAATTCTCGAGCACCATGGTACACCGCTTACCATCAACCTAGATCTTTTTGACAAAGAGGAGAAACCAGAAGATTCAATAATGGTAGCTCAAGAGGAAGAAATCATGGAAGTTAACTTAAGGAGTGAATAAGTGTTACTACCAAGAACAGTTCCAATAGATAAAGGAAAGCTGATAATGACCCAAGAAGAGATACCTCCACCTCCACTAGTGGAAGAACTATATAATCAAGATAAAATCAGAGGATCATACAAAGTAGATTACAACGTGCTAGCTCATCTTAGGAAGTTACCGGACCAATTAAGCATCTACAACGCTCTGATCCTATCACAGGAGATGAGAGAGTCTCTAGTTACAGCTTTGCTTGACTCAGTTGGCCAGCACATCCTCAGATGAAGTTTTTTTGTTGAAAGAACAGCCTGGGGTAACCTTCACAGATGAATACTTGCTTCTCGGTACCACCGACCACAACCGTCCACTCTACATCTCTGTCAACATCGGCAGATTTGTATTGTTCAGAGTTTTAGTAGATCTTGGAGCATCTCTTAACTTGATGAGCCTGCGGATATTTGCCTATTTGGATATTGAAGCTCAAGAGCTTACGACCAATAAAATAATGTTAAGAGGATTCAACCAAAAGGGAGAAAGAGCCCTTGAATCAATTACATTAATTATAAAGGTTGGAGAAGTCATAACAACCGCTAAATTTCATATCATCGACGTCGAGACCTCTTTTAATGCTCTACTAAGTCTACCATGGATTCATAAGCACAACATGGTTCCATCATCCTTACACAAATGCATCAAGTACTACAAAGATGGTCAATAAAATTGCATCAAAGGAGACTTACAATCATTTTCAGTGCATGAAATTGGTATCCATGAAGATCCTGCCTACTAGGCGCCTCCAAAGAAAACTGTCTTCTCTCACGAAATTGTCACAAATAAAAACCAAGATTCAGAAAAATCACTAAGAGGAAGCCATTCAACTCCGCTTCAACAATCTTCCACCACTCCCTTACAATGAGTTGATGGAGGTTCTTTTAGTTCGCGCACCCGAGGTCGAGGCCGGGGACATGGACAAGGAAGAATAAACTTAATCATTGAATACACTAGGCCAACTATCAACATTGGTAATGAAGATAGTTTTAAAGATGAAATAATGATGACAAAATAGCAAAAATCTCAGTACGATATAACCTTAGAAAATACAAAAAAGAATGAATATGAAACAATGTATGATCAGATGAACCAGTATGTGAATGCTATGACCCTTACTCCAATTCTCCCTCAAAAGGTCGAGAGTTTAGAGGACAAGGAAGTCTGAAGTGTTGGTTCAAAACTGATCAAATTTTACCGTGCTTCTACCTCTATTGAGCTTGAAAAACATATAAATTTGGATGATGATCCTAATGAATTAATGGAATTGCCTTTTGGTTACTTTTCATCTTGTGTTCAAAAGTTAATTCAATAAGGAAACTTACCAAAACAAATACCAAAAGATAAATTTCAAATTTTTGAAAAATTATGGAATGTTAAAAGTCGAACTCCCAATTCAAAAGAGGGTCTCAGATTTGGTACAGTTGGACCAGTCGATGATTTTGAATTTTGCATGGTTGTTACTAATGAGTCAGAAGAGGAATGCCTCGATATAGAGGATGACTCTGTTGATCAACTAATAGAAGATGTACCGCCAGAATTTGAGGAGGAAATTAAATCTACTGTTGATGAATTGAAAGATATTAACCACGGGACTGAAGAACAACCCCGACCTACATTTATAAGTTATCTACTCAGTGATGAAGAATCTTCAGAATTAATCAAACTATTAACAGAATTCAAAGATTGCTTTGCATGGAGCTATGATGAAATGTCAGGACTGTCAACAGAGGTTGCAGTTCATAAACTCGGGGTGGATGAGAATATAACCCCTGCAAGACAAGCTCCTAGAAGAATGCACCTCAAAATATAACAAGAAGTCATTGTTGAGGTGAACAAATTAATAGACGTCAATCTTTTAAAAAAAGAATAATACGCCACGTGGTTAGCTAACATTGTACCTATTAAGAAGAAAAGTAGATAGAACGGTGTTTATGTCAACTTCAGAGATTTGTACAAGGCATGTCCAAAAGACGAGTTTCTGCTACCAATACCAGAAATGATGGTGGATATCGCTTCAACACATGAAATTTTCTCCTTCATGGACGGACCGTCGGGATACAACCAAATCAAGATGGCTCCTGAGGATGCAGCACTTACAGCCTTCAGAACACTGATTGGAATTTTCTACTACATTGAGATGTCGTTAAGCCTAAAGAACGTCAGAGCAACATATCAGCGCACAATGAAGAAAATTTTTGATGACCTCATCCATAACCAAGTATAATGTTACGTGGAAGATTTTGTCATTAAAAGTAAACAAAAAATAGACCATTATTATGATTTGAGGATCGTGTTCGAATGGCTACGATGATATGACCTTAAAATGAATCCCTTGAAGTACGCATTCTGCGTTACTTCCAAAAAATTTCTGAGATTCATTGTCCGTCATCGGGGAATCAAGATCGACCCAAATAAAATTAAAGCTATCTTGTAAATGCCTCCTCCTAAAACCTTGAAACAAATATGTTCCTTCTAAGAAAAATTGGCATATCTAAGATGCTTTTTTTCTAATCTCTCAGGTAGGTGTTAGCCCTTCTCGGCATTAATTACAAAGGATGCCAAATTTGTTTGGGAAGAGAAATGACAGCGGAGCTTTCAAAATGTTAAATAATATCTAGTGACACCTCCTATTTTGACAGCCCCTATTCCAGGGAAATCGTTGATACTTTATACCACAGCTTTAAACGACTCTCTTGGATCCCTCCTAGCCCAAGTCAATGATGAGGGTAAAGAAAATGCACTCTACTACTTGAGTCATCGCCTAATACCGACAGAGATAAGGTATCCACCTATTGAGAATCATTGTTTGGCGTTAATTTTCGCCCTCAAAAGCTTAGACATTACATACTTTCTCATAAGATGACCCTAATCTCGAAAGTTAATCTGTTGCAACATTTGATGACATGACCAACACTCTCCAAACATTTAGCAAGATGGTCAATAATTTTATTGCAATTTGATATAACTTTTGTTCCCCTCTGTGCTATCAAGGGACAGATACTAGAAGGCTTTCTTGTTGCACACCCACTGCCAGCTGCGTTCTCTCTCAACGACGAGTAACTTGACAAGAAAATACTATAAATGAAATTCTCCGTTGTGCAATGCTGGGAAATGTACTTCAATTGCGCTTCATCAGCCAGATGTTGAAATCACTTTTGGTTGAGGTTTAGTTTTTCCTCTTTAGTAGCCTAAGGTCTAGCCATATGACTTTCCTATTGACTATTCTTAGAAAACTAGATAAGGAACCCTCACCATTAGAAATTCTACACTCCTCTTTACTCAGCTTGAAGTTCCACATATTTTTTCTAACCTCTAGCACTTAGTAGGTGGGGTCATTATAGGGAAACACCAGATGAGTCACCCATTAGGACTGCTAGGTCTTAGGGTTGATCCTAGGTGTTGGTCTAGTGCTTAAGGTACATACTTGCACTCACAATCACTCATTATCCTAAACTTAAACTTCTAGGCTTTGATCCCTTGATACTTTTGGGAGGCTCATGTCGGAGGTCCTCTAAACCCATTAGCCCTAGGCTAGGGTTTGGCTAAGATAACTACATAGAAGACCCAAAATGGGATTTCCATTGGTCCATGACTTATTTATGGTGGTTGGTACTCCAACTTTACCAAGATACCCAACCTATCCTTTTGCCCACTAAATTCCCCAAAATTACCTAGATACATTTGGGAACTCAGCCAAAATTCCCAAATTTACCCAAAATAGCCAAATTGGTTCAAAAATCATTTTAAACACCTTGAAAATACCCAAACTACCCAAAATCACCAAAATTGGCCAAATTACCAAAATACCCCTCCTTACCCAAAAATTCCAAAAATACTAAAAAATCCCAAAAATTCCCAAAACCTCCCAAATATTCCAAATTTCATTTTTTTAAACAATAAAAGAACCAAATTGGCCAATTTGACCATCTTTGATCAAAACCCCCAAATTACCCTTTAAAGGCCCATATTTTCCCCAAATCACTCCAAATGTTTATCAAATTGGTCTAAATTTACCACAATTTCAATTATAAACTCAAATACATTCTTGATATGACCAATATAGACCAAATTTAAGCTCAACTAGTCCATCATTTGAACCCAATTTTGATTTAGATCAAAATCCCAATTTTGGCCCCATGACTTGGTTCCACCAAATAGAACCCATGGCCAACTCCATTTGCCACAATTTGGGTTTAAAAACCTTCATAACATCCTCATACATCAAACTTAACCTTCAATTGGCCTTGATGAGGTCTCAATTTCATTGGATTTCAACCTAAGCCAAAAAAGCCCCAAATTTGCCCCAAATTAGCCATGTCTCAAAATCTCACAAGATTGATGACCTTAGCCCCAAAATTTCCACTCCATCCCTTCATAAAAAATCTTCAAAACATCTCTCTTGATCATTTGAACCAATCAATTTGGATTTAGCCTAAGGCTAGCCCAACCTAGACCCATGTCCAGCCCAACATGCCCAAAGTGACCAAATTTCAAAAATCCTTCAAATTGACTCACCAATTGAACTCAAAATCACTTCAACCCCAATCATCTACACAATGTAGATAAATAAATTGGGTGAATTGACATGGCTAGCCTAGCCCAAACCCAAGCTTTGATCACTTGAACCCACAATAAACCCATGCACTAATAATGGTCTAACTACCTCAAAGTCACCAAATTAATGACTCCACAGCCATTATTTGGACCCTAGTGACCAGCCTAAACCTCTTAAAACCACCTAAACTAAGCCATGGACCAAAGGTCCCCTAAATTAAGGGATTGCATGCCATATTTTCTTAAGCTTAGGATATTTTTGCTAAGATAAAGCCTAAACACATTAAGTTGCTGTGACATATTCCCCTGGCTCACCTGACCTCCCTAGCCACCTCCCCAAGCTGGTCGGCCAGCCTAGTGGCCGGAAAATGGCCAAACTGAGAGCCACCCTGATGAGATTAATCCCAATTCAAACCTAGAGGCCACCTTATCCAAATTGAAGCTTAGAGCCTCTCTGCCCTCAACCTAGACAGCACATTTCACCACCCAATTGCCCATGGCAGCAAACCTAAGGCCATATTTATAAAATGCTCCACTCCGTGGCCATGGAGTAAGAGCTAAAAATTCCTCTAAGAGACTTCCCCAAATTGATCCCAAAGCCTCTTTGAGACCTCCTCAGTGCAACCCAACCACCATATTGCCCTGAATCCCCTTGTCGGAGCCCAATTTTTTATCACAAAACCTTGTCAGAGACAGTACAAAGCTCTCCACACCTCTAAACTCCACCAAAATCAAAATAAACTCACTCACACCTTCACCACATTAAGAGAAGACAAAGCCCTATCAAATCCCCCTTCCACGGAGCCTCTAGCATAGCTCTAGACCAACACATGAAATCGGCCTTGGTTGAATTTGGGTCTAGACATTTCACCATAGCAAGAGGCTTAATCCCTAGCTTCTTTGGACCTCAACGAACATTCCAAGAACCTCTGATTGAAGCTTCATTTCTCAGAGCCAAGGTATAAAACTTCTCCTCCTCCCAAGCCTATTTTGATTCTCCATTTAATTAGGCTTAATTTGATTGCATGATTACCGTATGCCGTATGGATATGTTCGTCTCATTTAGAACACTCCATAGGATCAAACCTAAGGTGATTTGGTTAAGTCTAGGTTGAGATCTTAGGGTTTTATTGTCGACGGTCACGGGATCACTCTATCCGGGACAATGACGAGGAGCCGTCTGATCGTGCGTGTATGGGATGGACGGAGGAGATTGAGTCAGACAGTGTTTCATTACATGAACCGCGAGCTGAGTCAGTGATTATGTAGATGGCTGCATCCAACCAAAGTGTGTCACGCATGCTTTCGAAGCTTCCTAGGATACAGTCAGCGACACGCATTTAAATATATAAATAGGAAATTTAAAAAATCAGAAAATGACCCAAGCTTTAAAAATTCATATCTTGGTGTAAGAAAATCATAAAAATAAAATAAAAATACCCTCTTACTCAGTGAACAAAGGAGAATAATATGAAAATGATTTGGAGTCCATTTGATGCATATTTTGTTTTTAATTAATTAAACACTGATTTGGATGTTTTGATTCTCCATGCATGTAGTAATCTCACAATGACTTGAAATTTTAGCATTTTGTTGCCTCTGTCTTAGGGAATATTTTCTACTTTTTTCAAAGTCAGAGGAGGTCCCTAGATAGAATCATATTTTTCAAGTTTATGTGCATTNCTTTAAAAATTCATATCTTGGTGTAGGAAAATCATAAAAATAAAATAAAAATACCCTCTTACTCAGTGAACAAAGGAGAATAACGTGAAAATGATTTGGAGTCCATTTGATGCATATTTTGTTTTTAATTAATTAAACACTGATTTGGATGTTTTCATTCTCCATGCATCTAGTAATCTCACAATGACTTGAAACTTTAGCATGTTGTTGCCTCTGTCTTAGGGAATATTTTCTAATTTTTTCAAAGTCAGAGGAGGTCCCTAGACAGAATCATATTTTTCAAGTTTATGTGCATTATTTTCTTAAAATAATCATGGAAATTAGCATGTTGCTTAGAAAAATCCAAGAAATTTTTGGAAGATTTACGATGACCAGAGAACCTTTAGGAAAATTTCTCATGAGGCAAGTCATTCAAAATACACTTAATCTTTACAAACCCTAAATCACTAAGATAATTCATTTTAAAAAATACAAAAAATAAAATGACTTGATTTGTTATCTTCATTATTGCTTAGATTTAGAGAACTCACCATAAAAATTTCAAAGCATTTTGAGTTCATTTGGTAACTTAGGTTGATTTTCAAAAATAAAAAACATTTTTGGCACTAAAATGATTTTTAATAATTAAAATATAACTTGAAAATTTATAAAAATTAGTTTTTTGAGCTCTCTGTGATTAGGGATATTTTCTAAAAATAAAAGGAGTTTAAAATAAAAACTTGATTTTTAACCTATTTTAAATATTTAAATAATTAAAAATCCATGAAAATCACAAAAACAATAAAGTTCATGGAAATGTTCTAAATTGCTTCCTTAGCATTTAGGACCAATTAGAATATATTTCTTGATTCTCTAAATAAAGATACTGAATTTCAAAGCTTAAAAATTATTTTTAAAGGTTCACTAAGAATAATTCCAATAAGTCAAATAAAACTCAGAAAAATATAAAATTTTATATTTAATAAGTACAATTAATAACTCTGAGAGTCTTCTTAATTCTCCCCATTTAAAATTTGGTCCAAAAGCTTAATTTTGACTCTGACCTCAAGAAGATTTTTAAAAAATACAAAACTTAATTCTCCCCATTTAAAATATTTTATATTTAATAAGCACCCTAAAAATTAAAATAATTCTTAAAATTCAAATAAAATTCAAAAAATTATTAAATTTGGTCCAAAAGCTTCTCTGGTCTAGGTCTACCTCCAATAAAAATTTTAAGGGATTAGGATTTACCTTGGTCAAGTAAGGAATTTTCTTTGAAAAATCCTCTTTTTGCATGAAAATAATTATATAAATTAAATTAAATTTTCAAAATTCACATTTTACCCTCTAATGTCTTAATTAACCCATGAATGAGGTAGGATAAAAATTTTAAAGTCATTTGAATTGAATTTGACAAATTATGAAGTGTTAGAGCCTTAGGGGCAAATGTGTAATTTTGGAAATTTAGCCTTAATTAACATTTATGATTAATTAAAGGAAGGATATGGGAAACCTTTGATCTTAATTTGATGTTTGAAACACAAGGGGTTAATTGGTTGAAATCAATCTCAGTTTCTTAATTGAAAGGATAAGTTAATAGATTTCTAAATTACTAAAATTCGGAAGTTTATTAAAATAAAATGAACCAAGGACTTAAGGATATGACTTTTGAAGTCAATAATTAATCAATTTAATACCCCTATTTTGATTTTTAAATAAAATTCAAATCATGAATCATGATCACCTAAAGATTAACCTTTTCAAAACTAATTAAGACACTCACCTAGGTCTTAAGGGCTTAGTAGTGACTTAGGCTAAATCAAGTTTCATTTAAATGAGGATTAGAAAAGTAAGTATCAATTAAAATTGAGACATCTTTCAAACACTACAAGTCCAATTAGGACCAAAATTTGGTGAAGTGTTCTAATAAGAGTAACTTGCCTCTTTAAGGGTCTTCACCCACATAATCTTCAAAATTAAATTACAAATGACAATTACCTTACTCTTAGGGATAATTGAGACATCAATGCTCACTGAGCACTAAGGGTATTTACAAAATGAAATATTAAGCAACATTGTAAATTTAAAAGAACTCAGGATTTTCCACCAGGCAGCGAGAGAGTAGCACAAACCTGCTTCTTTCTCTAGATCTGTTGGATACCTCGGAGATCTACTAAACTTAATATATTTTGCTTGACAACATCATCCTTAATTAACCTCCTAAGGACCCACCAACATATGACCTAGGGTTAAATAGGTTGTCAAAATTTTAGTTCCTAATTTCCTATAAACTTCCTTAACATGACTTTTGAGTTTCAGGTGGTGGAATGAGAAGACTCGCCAGGTACGCTTTTACAGTTTTCAGCATCGTCTTTCTTGTACTTTCATACTGTACTTTTATACCTGCAAATTTGCATTCTAAACAATGATGTTACCCTATATGAAAACTAAAACTATCACGATAGCCACAAAACTAAAACCAAAACTAAAACTAAAATCAACCAAGATAAAATTCACTGCCACAATATTTAAAATATAAAACAACTCAAAAATTTAATCACAAACATCACACAAAACTACAATTGCAATTAAATTAAGATGTCTCTATCGGATGATCGGGAATTCCTCGGAGGAGGTAACCTATGGTTGCTAACGAGGCTTCCCAAGGTCTAAATAAAATTATGAATCTCATTAAGTTGAGTTTAGTAAGTTCATTTGGGCTAAGTGAACCAGAACGAGGGAACCGTAGGATCCTAATCGTTGTCGCTCTAATTAACTTTAACATGCCCACATAAAATTTAAAGAACTTCAACCATAGGGCCACGTGATTTAACATCATAACTTGACACACTAGAAAACTCAAACTCGTCGCGGCAAGGGGCTTGGAGCTAGCATGGTGGGCAGCACGGCCATCTTCAACAGCAAAACTTGTCTTCTCCAGCTAAACCAATATTCCTTCCTTAGATATAAACAACAAAGCTATAGGACTTCGAGGTTGCCTGCTTATGCAACGTAAATCCTCATCTTATCTTTAGGCCTTTGTACAACCCTGTTATACAATATAAGCCCTAATTCGTCTTAAGAATCTGAGGTTATCGTCCATCACGACCTAAATCCTCACATCTTCCAAGTTATTTGTGTGATCGTTTCACAGAAATGTAAACCCTAACTAATAAAATTAGTAAGATGAAACACCTAAATATTTCTCCTCAAAACTGAAGCCAAACATTAGGATAGCTTTGGATGTCACCGTGGTTCCCCTCTGGATCCATGACATTCCCCAGTTCTTCCTCATTTGGACTCTATAAAAGAAATTCCCAATTTGAACCAATCCCCTTTCACACATATACGTCCGATCTCACTGAAAATTCCTACCCTTTGAAATTCCTTGAAGATAATATTTCCTGATTTTTATTGAGAGTCTTTTTAAGTGACTTTGGTCATTTAAGATGTAATTAACTATAGGGGCTTGCCCGTATAGGAAGCTATTCTCGAACCCAACTTAATATAAACTCTATATAATTTTTTTTATATTAAATAGGGGAACTTGTCGGCAAATACAAAGGTTTCACAGACCAAACGAATGTCATATATTCCTTAGTTTATTTGATCGAGCCTCATCCTCAAGTCTTGTCTTTATCCTTCGGGATAGACACAGGATTTGAGGTACAGTGCTCTTTCATTTAAACTATAAAAATATAGGGTCAGTTTGATTTCATATTTTTTAAAAACTAAATATATATGTAAATTAAAACGTCCTTCTAAAGCGGGCGACGAGATTTTGATTTCGATGACTGACAGCTTCTTACGAGCAACCCTCCAACCAAAAATAGCACCGACACTAGAAAAGACAAAGGATCAAGCACAATTATACCAGGCAAAGCAGGGATCAGTTTGATCTTTATCATGCCATATAAGGGTATGTTGAGGTTCTCATATCACCTGACAGAGCCGTGCACCAATAATGAAGCAGAATATGAAACTTTAATGACCGGATTGGAAGTGGCAATCTGAATAGATATGACAAACATTGTCATTTATGGTGATTCTTAACTCGTCATCCAATAAGTCACCGGACAATCCAAAATTTTGAAACCAAGATTAGCAGAGTACCATCAATACACAATAAAGCTGCTGGAGCAGATCCCCGATGTGACTTTCTATCGGATTCCTAGGGGAGATAATGCCCATGTCAAAGCTCTAGCAAAACTCGCTAAGGAAATGTCATGTCCCATGGAGGATTCCATTGAAATCACAATACAAGGAAGATATGTCTTATCTCAAATTGACCTCAAAACGTTACACAAGCTCAGAAAAGAAGAAGCAATAAATACAGTTGCAAACATTAATGAAGATTGACATAAGCCATTTATAGAATATATGCATACTAGAAAGCTAACAAAAGACAAGTCTGAAGCACATCATATCACAAGAAGGGTCATGTCTTACACCCTGATGAGAAACGTTCTCTACAGAATATCATTTGACCAGATGTGGCTATGGTATTTGAACAAAGCTGAAACACAAAATATTGTCAAAGAAGTACATGCAGGACTGTGTGGCGCTCATCAGTCAGGGTCAAGAATGAAAATAAAGATCAAAAGACTCAGATATTATTGGCTAGCAATGATGTCCAATTGCATGGATACAACGAGAAAATGTCACCAATGTCAAGTGCATGGGGTGGTCTTACCCCAGCCTCTGAATGTGCTACACCCAACTGTTGCCTCGTGGCCATTTGAGTGTTGGGGTACGGACATAATAGGTCTGATAGACCCTCCATCTTCTAAAGGACACAGGTTTATACTTGTTGCTACAATTTTCTTCTCCAAATGGGCAAAGGTAGTACTGTTGCGTGAGGTTACGACACAGCATGTCCTTCAATTCTTTAAAAGCCAAATTGTCTACCATTTTGGAGTGCCGCATAGAATAATTTATGACATTAGGACAGCTTTCAAAAGCACCAAAATCTATAATTTTGTTAAAACACATGTGATAGATTGGAGATACTCTACAATTTACTATCCCAGAGTAAATGGTCTGGCTGAAGGCTTCAATAAAATACTGGTACAGATTTTGAGGAAAACATTGGATGAAAACGAAAGGGATTGGCACAACAAACAATTAGAAGCCTTGTGCTCATGTACGAGTTTGAGGTCATGCTACTGCTAGAAATCCAGACATCGTCTCTTAGAGTTGTTGTTGCCAACCAACTCACAATAGGAGAAAGTGCAAAACTCAGATTTGAAGAACTGAAAAGTCTTGAGGGAAAATGACTAGAAGCATAACAACACTTGGAGCTTTACCAAGCAAAGATGGTACAAGCCCGTGACAAATTGGTCCGCCTAAGGACATTCAAAATTGGTGACCTTGTACTTGTGCTCAAAATACCTATTCTTGCATGCCACTTGTCATTGAAAAGGTCTAGAAAGTAGGATTCTACCAATTAGTGGACTTCCATGGCAGAAGACCCATGTTACCAATAAATGGACGATATCTGAAAACCTATTATGCAACCTAATGTCACTTGCCTTCGCTTACTTTGAAACTTTAAAACTTTGATTTTTTGGGGTTATCTTTGTGGCCAAATGTCTATGACTGTGTCCAAACTTTGATATAATGAAAATTTTGAGAAAAATTTTAAAATTTAAATTTTCTCTTTTCTACTTTTGAACTTAATATTCTACTAAATTAAACAAAATTCATAGATAAAATAAACAATTCTCTTCACCAAAACAAACTAAATTTTACTTTAATAAATACTTTATTTTGTTATCGTTCATGCTAAGTTTCGGCCCACTCACATTTTTCCTATCGTTTGCAAAAAAATATCGGGACAGAGGCTGATCTTCACTTTCAAGGATGGTTGGAGCCTCACACTGAATGAAGAAATAGTATCGTAGGGTGGCACCATAGGCTTCAACATGGACTTTAACCAAGTTGATATGTACTATGAAGATCCTCTGATGAATGTAGCCAGGTGCCGAGAAAAGGAGGGGTTGCCTTCACTGCTGAGGGTGGCTGCAAAAGACAATACATCACACAAAGCAAAGAACGTGATGATAGAGCAGGACCCGAGGGAGGGGCCCAGCCATCTGCCATCCATGATAGCTACACCAGCTGGAGGCCTAGTAGCCGCCAATAATGAATGACTGCCATACACTTCGCTTCACAGGACTCAGCGCAGAAATGCCAACCGCAGAAAATAAAGGGTTTTCTACGAGAAGAACGGAGATGTCAGAAGGAAGCAAACAACTTACCCATCCATATTCCTGAGGGGAATACCTATGATCTAGACATGAAAAAGACTTCTTCCAGCCTACCCGCCACAGATGAAGAACCGGGGATCATCACAGAGCCAGAGACACCTTCAGCTTTAGATGCCTTATGCGCGGGTTGCCCGATGTGCAACACCAAGATACCTGCAGGAACATCAGTCAAATGGTCAATTGTAGAATGTTTGGACTGCAATGTCCTACATCTACAATGCTACAGTACATTGGAGGAGTATACCTCGACCACCGACGGGTCTCAGACCACAGATTTTTTGATGGATGAATCATACGTCCCACTAGGGAGAAACAAGTATTTACCATGGAGTCCAGGGTCGTAAATCCCTTTAGATGTTGAACCACATGTTCCAGATGAGTCAACGCCAGTTTAGGTTCCTGCCGATGTCCAAATGGAGGAATGCCCACGACAGTTGTCGACTCTTAGCATGATGGAGTACTATAAGATAAGCAAGGTGAATAAAAGAGAATTTGAATTCTATGAGAAAGTCCAAGGAAGATTCGTTAACATAATAGAAGGCCTAAAGCTGTATGCTGGGGTCTTCTCTGAAAGTGACAAAAGAAGTATTCTTGACTACATCTTTGACTTGAGGGATAGAGGTCGAGCTGGTCTTCTCATGGAAAAAACATACTCTGAGCGGAAGAAATGGATGAGAGGAAAAGGAAGAATCACCATTCAGTGTGGCTGCTGTTATAATTTTACAAATAAAAGACAAGAAAATCCACCGGGGATC
>NEWO01000914.1:6760-32791 GCA_003013225.1 Phalaenopsis aphrodite
TTCATCCTTAAAAGGGATGAACTGTACAAGAAGGCATTTGTAGGTCCATATCTTAAGTGTCTTCCTCCATCTGAAGTTGATTACGCTCTACGAGAAGTTCATTTCAGAATCTGTGAAGAGCATCTTTGTGGCAAGGCACTTGCTCTTAAAATAATAAGACTAGGCTTCTCCTGGCCCACGATCAAGTAAGATGCATTAGAGTTTGTGCAAAAATGCAAGAATTGTCAACTACACTCCAATCTTACACATGCACCGCAAATGGAACTCACATATTTTCTAAGTCCTTGGCCTTTCGCCCAATGGGGGGTAGATATCATGGGGTCATTTTCGATAGCTGCTGGACAACGAAAATTCATCATCTTAGCTGCCGACTACTTCACCAAATGGGTAGAAGCAGAGTCTCTTGCCAAAATCATTGAGGTAATGCTAAATAGTTTGTCTAGAAAAACATCATCTGTCACTTTGGGTTTCCTACAAAACTTATCACTGATAATGAGACTCAATTCGTTGGAAGGGTCTTCACATCATTCTGCAAGGATCTTCACATCATTCTGCAAGGATCTTCACATTCAGTTGGTGCACACTGCTGTGGCGCATCCCCAAATAAAATGGGCAAAAAAAGGTGATTAATTGTACGGTGCTCAAACGATTGAAAACTCGACTTGAGAAGGCTGGAGGGCAGTGGGTAGAAGAGCTGCACAACATCCTTTGGGCCTATCGCACAATCACGCGAACTCTAACCAGGGAAACTCCATATAACTTTTGTTTCAGCACTGAGGCTGTTATCCCAGTTGATATCAGAGTTCCGAACCCATGAGTTAAGACTTTTAACTCAAATAGCAATAAGGAAAGCTCCGATAATATTTGGATCTCCTCCAAGAAATACGTGATATGGCTCATCTTAGAGCTGCTTCCTACCACCAAAGAGTTGCCGCCACTTCAACCGGAGAGTCAAGCCTCGACCTATTTCCGTCGGTGACCTGGTCTTGCGTAGTATTGAAGTCGTCGGCCATGGTCCCCAACGCAATAAACTATCACCTCTCTGGGAAGGCCCATATATTGTGGCTGCCTTCATCAAGCCTGAAACCTTTAAACTCAAGGATTCAGATAGAAAAATCTTGCCCCGAACTTGGAATGCAGAAAATTTTTGCAAGTACTATCAGTAACACTCTAGTCATGTAGTACACATATTTTATTACATTGCAACTCATACATAATCAATGTATCTCAAACATTACTCACTTTCCTATACATAAAGGATATCTTTAGAAAGTGTAATGACTCATTCAAGAGTCACTTCAAGCTCTTGACCTGAGAAATACATAACTTTGATTGTATCTTAGTCAGAGCACGATCAATCCCAGGGGGATTCAATCTAACATCTTCCGTATGGGTTAACATCGTCGCATTTTTACTCCGGTAAACAACCTTGGATAAGTTAACAGTCATTGGTGGGCTACACCTGACCCCTTCCACACAGGTTTATAAGCGAGCAATGCTCTAACAAACAATCTCGGATGAGTTAATAAGTCTTTGGTAGACTTCCGTTGGCTCCTCCGAAGCAGGTTAACATCATCGAGTAAAACTATGATAGATAGCCTCAACCAAGTCAAATGTTGTTGATAATTTATCCCCACGGTAGCCTTCTCACATACTAGATCTTCTAAATGATACCTTGTGTCCATTGTGACATGAAATAAAACAAGTTTCAAGCTTATTACTAAAAGGATACTAGGGGGAAAACAATTAACAAAATAAGATGATCAGCATACATCACTAATAACATCATTTTGACAAAGTTTGAAAAGAATAACAACATCTCTGTTATCAGAGCAACATGAAAAAAGCAAATACGCTACAAACACTAAAAGGAAGACTAAAACATTAATTGACGTCAACGTTCTCTTCAGCCACTTTGTTGTTATTAAAGAACACCTTATTCAGTTCACTCTCGATGTCATCACCATCAGAATCTGAGGAAGGGGGGTCCTCTGAAGCCTGGCTTAGAGTGAGCCCCTCAACAATAATCCCTGGTCGACATTGTGTCACTTGACTCCCTTTCAAGAAACCCTGGATGAATCCTTCTTCGGTGAACCACTTATATTGCTCCTTTACCTCAACATCAAGTATACAATCACGAGCTTCTTGGACATGGTCTCGAATGATAGAGTTGAACTTAAGAGATTTCATGAAGTTTTTGACTGCCTTATGCTTAACTTCGGAAACACCAATATCTTTTGCGGACCTCAAAATTTGGATCTTCTTCTTGAGCTAACACCTTCGACTTAAGGGCTTTCACGCTCATATTACTTTCACGAAGGCTGGCTCGTGCTTCCACCAACCCCTCCTGAGTTTTCTCTAGATCCTGAAGCTACAACAAGAGAGAGGTTGCCATTGTTGAATATTTTGTCCTACACTCTGTCAACTGTGATTCCAGAGATATAATTTTTTCAACCCCATATTCATACAGACCCTTGTACTCGCCTTAAAAATATTTGATCTTAACGAACTTGAAATTCCTTTTTCTCAATACAAGTCCTAGCCCCTGCTGGTTTTCCACCATCTTATCCACCTAGAAGAAAAAGATATAGGTTAGAGAGATGAAATAATTATATAGTAGCAAAAAATGAAAGAAACTTACAAAACTTTCGGCTTCTAAGAGCTAGTACATTCATGAGACAAGATATTTTCAGGAATGTGAATAGTTGAAGGGCTTGGCAAATGCTCTCGTGATGTTTCAACTTTCTTTTATTTATGAGGTAGTATTTCACATTCACTGCTCATTGGGAGCTGCTTTAAGGATTATGCAAGGGCCAGCTCTGAAGGTCTCTTCTTAGATTTCTTTAGCGTTACAACTTTGACCGTTCGGGGTGGAAAAAAATTTTGACCTTGAACAATGATTCCTCACTCACAAATTTGTAAATATATTGTATCTCAAACAACAGTTCCTTCATATTAGGAAATCCCAACATATGCAATATTCCCTCTTCTGTAGTTTGAAGAGAGACAGATAATTGTTGAAACCTTGCTCGCCTCTCGTGGAGCCCCCAATCATTTTTTTGCGAATAAGAATTTTACGGATCATTGTCTTATCAGTTTCTTTAGATGGAAATCCAATCCCTTATGCTTAAACAACACACAATCATGTGTATCAGTAAAGAACCCACAGAACCGTGCCAAAATTGTCGGAGTTAACTTTAACCCGTGACTCCTGAAGAAAACTGTTAACCCAATAATGATCATCACCACTCGACAAGATAACTGAGCAACGTAAACCCCAAACACCTTCATAATTTCAATAAACTCAGGTGCCAGAGGAAATCGTAGGCCAACTTTCAAGGCAGCTCATAAGTAATAACATACTTAGACGATGGAGCATATGCTCGAACAGTTGAAGTCAGTAACTTCACTTCCATATTGTTTGGAAAGAAATACTTTTTAAAAAAAAAAGATCAATTCGCTCTCTGTCACAGTTGACACTGCATCCTTTGGTTTTTTACTTTTCCTTTGGTTCTTAGCAGAACGAGGTTCTCCAGCTATCGTCATTTTAGTGACGTTTTGCAACGACTCTTCACCGCAACGCTTTGCAGTGACGTTGTACCACGTCGTTTCATCACCACACTTCACCGCAACACTTTACCGCAACGCTTTGCGCATCTCTTCTCCGAAACTCTTCTACGTAAGTCTTCGCTTTGTCGCAACGCTTCACTTCACTACAACTCTTCTCCACAAATTTTCTCCGCAACTCTTCGCTTCGCCGCAATTCTTCTCCGCGACTCTTTGCTCCAACTCAATTATTCTCTATCGCAACTATTCTCCATAACGCCGGATAATTTTCTTCTCCTCCTCACTTATGATTTTTCTCCTCATCCAATGCCTCTATTTATAGGCATGATATGAGACATAACATTAAATACACATTATTATAATAAAATAATAATAATAATAATAATAATAACTTTTCATATTTCTTCAGTATTTTGATCTTTCAAATTCTGACTTTATCGCTGAAATTAATTAAAATCGTTAATAATAATAATAAAACAATATAATTTAATAAGTTCCTCTTTTAAATTCTATTAATTTAATCAATTAATTCTTCGTGGCCTTTGGAATTCTTTTTAATTAATTAATTAATTAATTAAATTCAAATTCCCAACTCCATTCAGCTCCCGCCGTTGGTCCCGCTTCAGGTTCCCCACTTAACCCCCCCCCCCCGTCGGTCTCACTCCAGCGCTTCCTGTCGGGCCCGCTCCTTTGGATCCCGCCGCTTCAGCTCCTTCCTTCGGATCCCGGTCAGGGCCCAGGCCCGCTCCTTCCTTCGAACCCCGTCGGTACGGTTCAGAGCCCGCTTCATTGGTTCTGCTCCCGCCGATCCGGGCCGGATTCAGGGCCCACTTTAGCTCCTGTCAGATCTCGAACAAGCGGCCTCCTGCCCCGCTGTGGCCCACGGGTCTAGTTTTCTGACTTTCAGGTTTGGCCCGGCTTACAGACCCAACAAAATAAATATATATAAATATATATGTATTGGGTGGGATTTGATCCAACGCCACCTGCAAATGACAAAAAAGACCTATCAACTGAGCTAGGCTCAATTTAATATTTTATTTTGGAAAAACAATAATTTTATTTATATACTGATTGTAATAAAGTATATATATCTAAATTTTTTATGCCCAACAAAAATAAAAAAAAGTTCTCAATCTAGATACTTTCGGATGAAAAAATTAGACTCGCCCCAAAATAGGGGGCAACTGATGTGCCACCAACAAATTTTCATCCTCCGACACGAATCTCGATGCAATTTTTTTAACAAGAATATTCAAACTTTGATTCAGAGTCATCCAAAGCTCTGATTTCAGCAAACTTATAGTCAAAGTAATCGGCTCGATGAGACAGACCTAATGATATAAAAGTCAGTCTAATCCAAGTCAAATCAAGCCCAGATCAAATCATTAAACCACACTTGGAGGATTTTCAGAGGCATTTGAAAGGTCAAACATATGTCGAATCTAGCGAGTTCATAGTCGAATCGAGCATCTCGACAAAAAAAAATCCAACGAGCCCAAGATCGCTCAATTCAGACATCGTTAAAGCACTCAATTGTCCATCAAATATCATTTGATCGAGGGAAGCTCTCCGTACCGTTCGATCAAAATGGTTCATATTCCTGCATTAATTGCACCCAAAACACTATAAATAGAGCTCCACCCTTCACATGAGGGGGGAGGCTAGAGAGAGAACTTGAGGCTTTGAGAAAGAGCTCAAGTCCAACTTCATTCCAGCTATCGTTGACCTTCGTTGTCCACCACTGATCGTCAGCGACCACCGTCAACCTCTGTCGATCCCCGCCAACCTTCATCGATTACCGTCGACCATCATCGACCACCGATCGTCATCCACTGTCGTTCATCGCCGACCACCGTTGACCTGACATCATCAGACGACGTTGTAATCTGAAAATCTAGCAACCCTTTCCCGTTTATAGGACAAGGGGTCGCTGTAATCATCAACATATAGTGGATTTTTATAGTTGAGTCAGGCCTGTGGCTTTTTTCTTTTACGGGTTTTCCACGTAAAAGCTTCTAGTGTCATCGCTGGTTGTTTCACTTTCATCTGACTGTGTGTTGAAGTCCTGTGCAATGCTAAGACGATAATCCATTACTCTACCGCCGCGAATTTTCTAGCACACATCAATAACTACTACATAAAATTTATTTCTGCTTCTTTTTGGTTCGGCTATTTAAGAATACATTTATACTATTATTCCTAAATAATAAATACTTAATTGGTAGGAGGTGTTGGTTGTGAGTTTTTCTTAATTGGCGTCAAGATGATTATATTTTGTACTTTTAATTCTTATAAATAGTTTTTCTTATGTTTATTTATTTTTATTATTTTTAAGTATTTTTTTTCTTTATTTTTTTAATTATTTTGTTTACAACTCTTTCATACTTTCTTAAGTTCTAAATTTTATCCTTTTTTTAGCTCTGTTTTGATTAAAAGTTATTTAAGAAGAATTTTAAGAACATGAAATTTAAAGAAATATTTATTTAAGATTTTCCTCCTAAATAAAAAATAACATTATAATTAAAAAAGAAATAGAATTTCTGGTTGTTTTCTAAATCCAAATATATGAAAAAATATAATTAAATCAGATTTATGCAAATTTTTGCATACACATTCTTGTTTTATATTTCCTATCAAACACCAAAACATATATATATATATATATACACCAACAAATTTATTATTAGTAGGTTTATAAAAATTAAATACACATTGTGTGATATGTGATTCTTTATTAAGAGAGGAAAAATTTGCCCGATCAAAATTATATGAAAGTGTTATTAATGTAAATAATGAAATCTAGATTAAAGGGGATGAGTGGAGGATCACACATATCTTACTTTATATCTGGTTTCTCAACTCGATGGTTCTATCGATTGTCTAATCAGTAGATGACATTCAAAAGGTGAGGGACTTCTGAAAATACTGAAGAGGATTTATGCTGGGACGGAGAAATGCTGGGATGGAGAAAGCGTGAGAATGTTCCAAATTCAACATGAGATGAAAGCAGTGGTACAAGGTGATAGATTGATTCAGGAATACATCATAGATTTGGAGTGGTTGTGGGCAAAACTTAATAACTTCTCCTTGATGTCGAGCTGTGGCAATCCAAAATGCAAGAAATTGGAGATCTTTACACAAATGAGGACTATACAGTTTCTGGCCCATGTAAACCAGGCCTTTGATCAAAGGAAATCATACATCCTAGCTCAGGTGACTATCACCTCACTGGACGAGGCCATTGTTGCAATGATACAAGAGAAGAGTCGCATGAGGCTACACTCTGAGCCGAGTGGACTTTTGTGTGTGTGATCAATGTTGTTTGCCTTGAGCTCAGGTATGTTAGGTGTCCAAGGGGAGACTGTAAGTGTTGTAACTGTGGTGAAGTCAAATATCTGAGCAAGACCTGTCCTAAGCCACTTAAGGAAAGAGATACAAGTGGACGTGGACAGAGAGGTGACCGTGATAGTGGTTGTGGTGGTAGAAAATGTGGAAAAAGGGACTACCGAGCAAATCTAATGGTGGCAGAGGAGATAGGCCTGAGAAATGCCTCCAACCAGTCATCATCAAAGGGATTGTCATTTATGCTCACTCTGATAAAGATTCTTGTGATACACATGATCTTGTCTTTATTTCTACCACAAATCTATTAAAATAGATAGTAGATTTGATTGCATCTAGACATGTGATAGCTACCACTACAGAGTTTTCTTCTTATATTCCCCTAGCAGTATTAGAGAGCATCCAGACTGTTGATGGCACATCACTGTCTGTAGTTGCTAAGGGTATATTGAGAAGTACCAATTATATGACTTTGACAAATATTTTGCATGTTCTTTCTTTTCCAGTGAAACTTCTATCTATTAATGTCATTATTATCTCATTAAATTGTTTCTTTTGATATTTCTAAGGCGGTCTTCCAAGAGAAATAAATGTGTCGGACACTTTGAACTAAAATGTGGCATAACGGACTCTATTTGATTTTTGGCTGATGGATATATATGATTTTTGTAGATTTGTAAATTATGGATGAAGGATTATTTGTTCTAAATGTTTTCAGGGAAACTAAAATAGTTAAAGCTTGTAAGGTTTTATTTCTTATTTTTTATGAATCTTATTTCTAATATCATTAAAATTTAACCATAGTTGTAAATGTTTGTTGCAAAATATCAATAGTATTTGGAAGAAATTTTTAAGCTCATTTCCATCATCCTTCAATTGAAAAATGATCTTTCGATTTCGTTAAAAACGGTTATGCTTTATCTATTTTCTTCATTGCCATAACCAAATTCTTGCTGATTGCTCATTGTCTTGTTCGCTGAACTAAAGGTGACTTCATTTGCTGATGAATTTGAATGCTGAAATGGTTTTTTCTTATCATGAAGGTCTGTTAAGTCCTTTTTCATTTAATTGGATCATTGAATCATCCGTATTTGCATGGACTGAAACGTGCAACCTTCCCTTCTCCTGAAGGGGCAAGTAAAAAGTGCCTGCAGTGTTGGGGCTGGTTTGTGTTGGGCACTTGTGCTGTACTGAATGTTGATTCACAAAGCTTTATACGACTTGCTGTTGCAGCAGATTTTTCCCATCCTTGAAGAAAAATCAAGAAACTAGCATCTTTGTTAATTTGTTTCCTAGATAATTATTGATATTATTTATTTTTCATTTACTGTTATTATTTTCATAAGATTTTTATGGCATGTATGTAAATATTCCTACAGAACATTGAGGCCTCGTAGAATTTTCGATCTGGATGCATGGTACCTCTATGAAGTTGTAGTCTATTTCAACGAGTCGAACAATTCGAATTAATTTCAAATAAATCGAACCGAACACAAACAATTATTTCATAAATAATTTCAAACATGAGTCTATTTCAAACATATATAATTTCAAACAAACCAAACACGAACATGAGCTCAGTTCGCTCATGTTCGACTCGTTTACACCCCTAAAGATGAGGTAGAAATTGTCCAATTAAAAGTAAGATTGAGCAACGAATTTCAAATGGAGAATCTTGGACAACTCAAATACTTTTTTGGGATTGAAGTGATTTATGGACCTGACGAGATTTTCTTGTCCTAGAAAAAGTATGTACTAGATCTCCTCGCGAAAACAGACATGTTGGGTGTAAATCTACAGTATCTCTGGTTGATCATAAGGCCAAGCTGAGTGCAGAGAAAAAAGAATTGGTTGATCGTGAGAGATAGTAGAGATTGGAGGGTCATCTGATCTATCTGTGTCACACTCGACCAGACATCTCTTTTGCAATGTGCGTGGTAAGCTGCTACATTCATGATCAAGATGCAATGTATTAGATTATGAGGTTCATAAAGAGTGCACCAGAGAAGAAAGAATGGACATGCAGACATTAAGGGCTTTTGTGATGCAGAATGGGTGAGTTGTGCAGATGACTGAAGATCTACTCAAGATACTACATGTTCGTAGGGCTAACATGGTCTCTTGGCAAAGCAAGTAACATTCTGAAGCAGCGAGGTCAACAATAGAGACAAAGTACAGGGTCATGGCCTTAGCAGTTGCCGAGATGATGTGGCTAAGAGCCTTGTTGGTCGAGCACAAAGTAAACCAAAGAACTCAAATGAAGTTGTGGTAAAATAACAAGACAACAATCAGCATTGCCAAGTACCCGGTGCAACACGATAGAACCAAACATGTGGAGATTGATAGATTCTTCATCAAGGAAAAGATGAATAACGGGCTACTAAAGCTAAGTCAAGTAGCCACTGGAGAGCAAGTGGCATACTGCCTCACTAAAGGATTTATTTCATTAGATTTGTCTAGGTTATGTGACAGATGGGCTTCGTGGATATGATTCGCCCATATTGAGGGGGAGTGTTAAGAATTGGACCTTTTTAGGGTCCTTTTGGTTAAAAGAGAATATTGAAGAAGTCTACGGTTTATTTGTAAAATCTTGTACTATCCTATTTAAGCTCATGCTACAAATGTATAGAAGAAGTTTTTGAACAATTCTTCTCTTTACATTCTCATCATGCCTCCAGTAAAATGCTAAGGGCTTATGAAATGGTAGATTTCCATCTAGTATTATTTCAGATGTTCCTAATTAACAGAAAAGGTAAATGACAAATGTTCTAAATTTAGCATTCCATTATCCTTGAAAAAGAATACTAAATGAGCAAGGCAAAGAACTGAAATTGAGAATTCAATTCAGAAAGTAAATTCATAGCTCCATAGAAAGTAAAAGTCAAATTCATCTCTCCCAAGATTTAAGTCAATTCCATGAAATTTCTGAATAAAAAAATCACTATCACAAGTTAAATTTTCCCAAGTTTGTTCATAAAGCACATGTAAAAAAGTTCCAACCTCAATTCAACCAGAATAACCAAACAAAAAAGTTTGTGGGACAGATTTACCCATTTTGCTACAAAATGAAACTTCTCATCATCCAATTCATTTTCTTTTCTTAAAGGGTTATCATCAAAAAGAAATTTATAGCAAGAAAATAAAAAGCAAATTGATATGTTGTACAATTATGTAACAATATATTTCAATACTTTACTAAAAACTGCTTAAAGATAGTAGACTTAAGAAAAAACTGCAACAAGAATGAAGAAATTAAAATAGAATAAATTTGCAGCAAGAGAAATGGAGTACCCTGATTGATTTCTCATTCATCTCATATATTATTGTAATGAACAATGAAAGGTTTAGATTATCAACAGCAAAGACAGAACACGAATTCATAACACATTCACTATTTAAACATAACATTTCATTAGGAATTTTGTCCAAAATATATAACCAAATTCAAAGCATTATTTAGATGGACACAATACTTTAACATAATACCATCCACCGTGGTATGTTCATATCTAACTACAAATCACACAGCATGAAATCCTGTTATTTTATGCAAATATGGCAGGATTATGTACCACGTTTTCATCAAACGACAATTTAAGATCGGAACATGAGGAAATCATCCAAGTGTGAGATGTGTTACAAACTGTAAACTCTATAAATATTTGCAACATTGCTAAGCAGCAAGAGGAATTAGAAGTAGTTTCCTATGCAACAACTACAGAGCAAGACTATATAAAGAAGGTAATTAGCATATTCTTGTTCCAGCAAATCTGATATGTTGGAGAGGACAGATTGCCGTGAGCTGATTCTGTAATTCAGTTATTGAAAGAACAGTGGCAGTGGAGAGTTTGATATGCTGTAGATTTGTCTGTTATTAAGATTAACATTAATAAAAAATTACAGGAAGGTTAACCCTAAATATGAATAGGGAGCCGACCTGAGATTCAGAAAATCTGAAAATATGGAAACCCTAAATATGAATGGTGTATTTCGGAATCGGAAGAACGTGGATCCTCCTAACCGTCACCCGAAATATTAGGCTATTTGGCAGGAACGACCCTAAACAGTTACCGCGACCGCCGAATTTAGCCAAAATATATTAAGCCTGTTTCCGCGAACAACAGCTGCCGCGACCTGGGAAGTTACTGCATTCTCCGACAACTCAACTCATCTCTCTCTGAGCATGGAACAAATCATCGACTATGATTTCGTGGTTGCTGATGCTCTTTTCGGCTTGCCGGACTCCCCACCTTGCCTTCCGCCCTTCTCCGACTCTACAATCCTCACTTTCCCACCCCCACCGCCATGCGACATCACCTCCTCCCTTCACAGCAGCCCCAAACAACACCACAACAGCTCCGACCTCTACATTCATGACCCTCCACAGCCGCAATTTGATTTTGAAGAAACTCCATTCATTTGTCCCATTTATGATCCCACAATGTTTGCCGAGTTTGAGGTTCCGCAGCCGCCCTCAATCGCCATTGTTGCACCTTTGGCCAATGGTGTTGTTGGCTTGTCTGCGCAGAGTATGGCTGCGAGGGAAAGACGAAAGCGAATCAGGGAGAAGATGCTGGAGTTGGGCCAGCTTGTCCCCGGCGGAAACAGGATGAACACCGCCCCGATGCTCCTGACTGCCTTTAAATATGATCTACAGGATAAGCTTATTGAGTCTGCTGAAGTTGGAAAGTAATTGATTTTACTTTTTTTAGATTTTCAGTTATTCAAGTCCTTTGTTTTGTAAATATTTAATTTAATTTTTTTTTTTATTATTATTTTAGACATTAGTGTTTATAGGATTTACTTTATCATTTGAAACCAAAAGAGATATATGTGCTCTTTTTTATGCTGAAATGAATGACTTTAATTTAATGGATATAAATATATAAAAAGATCAAATCTTCAAATCCAATAATTTAGTTAAGATGAATTTTAAGTACATGAAATTTAAAAAAAAAAAATTTCTTAAAGAAAAAACCACTAACTAAGCACAGCTAAGTAGTAATTCAATAAATTTACTAAATTTCGTTCTAAATTTGAATTTTTCACGATCATTTGCGGCAAAATTTCCAGCTTATCCAATCAAAATTTTAAGCTATTCATATTATCTTTCTGCCATCAAGGTGTTATGAGGCAGATAAGAGGAAACAAATTTCTATATTTTTAAGGATTTTAAACATATTGAAATTCATATGACAATAAATTATATTGATTATGAAGTACATAACAGAACTATATTTGTTAATCTCTAGCCAAATGACATATTACATTTATATATATATATATATATATATATATATATGATGCGTGCTGGAAAATTCGTCGCGGTAGAGTAATGGATTATCATTTTAGCGTTGCATGAGGATTCAATGCACATTCAGATGAAAGGAAGACAACCAGTGTGACACCATAAGTTTTTATGTAGAAAACCTGTAAATGAAAAAAACCACGGGGTCTGACCTGGTTATAAAAATTTACTATAGGATGATGATTACAGAGGCCCCTTGTCCCAAAGACGGGAAATGATTACTATATTTTTATATTACAACGTCGCCTGACGATGTCCGGTCAGCGGTGATCGACGATAATCGATGACTGTCGGCGGTGGCCGACGGAGGTCAGCAGTGATTGACGGTGGTCGCTGGCGACCGACGGAGGTCGGCGGTGGTCACTGACGGTTGGTGGTGGTCGATGACGATCGATTTCTCAATGCTTCAAGTTTTCTCTCAAGCTTCCTCTTCTCATATGAGGGGTGGGACTCTATTTCTAGTGTTCTAGGTGCAATTAATGCGGAATATGAACTATTTTGATCGAACGGTCTAGCGAGCTTCCCTTGATCGGATGACGTTTGATGGACATTTGAGTGCCTTAACGATGTCAGATTGAGCAACTTTGGGCTGGTTGGATTCGTCTTATCGAGACGCTCGATTCGACTATGAACTCGTTGAATTCAACATTTGTTCGATCTTTCAAATATGTCCGGAAATCTTCCAAAAATGATTTAATCTCTTGATCTAGGCTTGATTTGACTCGGATTTGACTAACCTTGATATCATTAGGTTCGTCTCATCAAGTCGGTCAATTTGACTATAAGTTTGCCGAAATCAGAGCTCTGGATGACTTTTAATTCAAGTTTAGAAGTTTCGAGCTCAAAAAGTTGCATCGAGATTCATGTCATGTCATGAGATACGTGATGAATGATAAAAATTTGTTGGTGGCTACGCCAACAAATTAATTGAGAATTAAATAGATATTGTTGACTATACACCAACCGCTGAGTACTAGTCATATAAGAGGAAACAAATTTTTATGTTTTTGTAAGGAATTTAAAAATATTAATATAAATATGATAATAATTTATAATGATTAAAAAAGCACATAAAATAACTATATATTTTTTAGTGCGGAGCAAAATCTTGAGACGTAGAGTTTGTTAATGTCTAGTTAAATGAAATATTACAATTATATGTATTTAGTAGAATCATATGAACATAATTAATGTTTCCTTAATGTTTTAATAATTAGCATGATTACAGATTATCTTAACTTTTTGTATTATCTTTAAACAGTTATCTTAATTGCAATTTATTAGTGATAATTATATCTAATTTATCTATTTAATCCCCAATTGATATGTTTTTATTAATTACATTTTAAAAGCTATATCGAACATACTTTTAAAAAATAAAATAATTATAAAATTCCAACCCTCATTCTAACTTTTTTTGCCCCCTAAAGAATTTGCAATTTCTCTATACGTGTTTATATGCTTTAGATAATTAAGTAATTTTGCCCCCTCGCAATCCTCCATATATTTTTGGCTATTACCAACTCATATGCTTGAAAATCATAATGTCCATTGCCAATTCCATACTTATGTGTGATAAAAGGCTTTCAAACATTTAGGATATAGTTTATTAAAGTAGACAAGTCCAATGACTTGGTTATGTTTACATAGGTTGAATGGAAAACATGGGTTAACAATTTTCAATCTTCATAATATTTTCAAATTACGTCGGAGGTAATTGACGACCTCTTCATGTCCTAGCGCAACCAACCTTCGTTGTAGGGAAATTCATGCTCTGAAAGGTGACCATCTAACACCCATGTATCATTGATGTGTGGATTTCTGTTGCAACCCCAATTGAGGATAATAATGTGACATAGTGTGCATTATATGCGGCCACACAATAAAGTTTGGCGCTTTACGCAAAAATTGAGACTTACGATAGTGTTACATAAAACGACATCCAGTTGCCATATGAAATTGAAGCTGGTTCTTTTCAAAATGTGCCTCGTGGCTACATTGACTTCCTGACAACATATGCAATGAATTATTAAGTATATATGTATTATTCATCATTAAGTATATATGTATTATACATTCACTCAGCTCATAAAATATGTGTATTATTTCACATGTTTTAATTATTCATAAGATAAAGTCTATAAATTTCTCCTTCCTGCTAGACACTCAAGTGTTGAGTTGAGTCGTCATCCAAGTATAAATGTTGATGATAGCGCACAGATACTCATATGTTGAGTCGAGTCATCATCCAAGTATACACATTGATGATAGACCACGAGATGATACTCACATTAGTCATGAAAGAGAAGGATATGAGACAATGGATAGTGCCACAAGAAATCACTCAGAGAGCGATTCTTACATTAGATTAGATGCACCGGTGGAGATAGATGAATTAACTGCAATTATGGGTCACAACTTGATCAGGACATAGTCTATAAATAATCCCACCATATTAGCTGTTATGATTTCAAATGATAAATATATTTGAGTATGTATTACAACCGAGGAGTAGGATGAGGATATCAGTCATGATGCTCCAACATGTGACATAGATATAACATCTGAGGGGCATCTTCCAAATGTGTTATATGAGGATATGATTTTAGCAACCAAGACTGATTTACAATGTGCAATCAACGGTTGGTGTATAGTCAACAACAATAGCCATAGAATAATAAATTCCAATAAATCTCGGTTAAGTATTATGTGTATTCGCCATGGTCATCCTTTTAAACCTTTTCATTGGCGTTTGCATGCAACAATGAGCAAAAGACTTATGGCAACATAGAGGATATCAATTATTACTGGCCATCGCACATGTGCACATATAATTCTAACTGGTGGACACCGACTTTGCACTTCTAAATTCATTTGTCATTACATACTCGTTAGAAACCGACTTTGCACTTCCAAATTCATTTGTCATTACATACTCGTTAGACATCAATTTGACTTGAAGCCCCGAGAGATTATAGCTCAAATGGAAGTAAAATTCAATATTCAAATATCTTATATGAAGGCTTAGGATGCTAGACGAAAGCCTATCAAGTCTATATTTGATAGTTGGGAGGCGTCATACTACTCACTGTATAAATTAATGACAGCTATCAGCAGTACAATGTCAGGATCAATTTACAAGATTCATTCTGATAGCATATCACACTTTGAATGCCTTTTTTAGGCCTTTGGGCTATCTATAGAGAGTTTGACTGGTTGTAGGTTGGTATTGAGTATCGACGACACATTCTTGCTGGGCAAATATTGGGGAACTTTACTGAGTGTTTTTGGTGTTGATGGAAATAATGATTTTTTTTTCCTTTAGCATTTGCGGTTGTCGAATCAAATTGCAACAAATAATGGATATGGTTTCTAAGTAATGTATTTGAACTTCTACCGATAGTTGGCGCAAGACCAAACCTTTTCATAATATCATATATGTTGACCTCATTTTTAAGAGGTATTCATTTCCTCTCTCTAGAGCCCAAAATCTAGCCTTAAGATTTCCTATTTAACTCTCCTAGAGGACTAGTATTGGGACCCACGCTAATTAGAAATTCAAGCCACTTCTTGACTCCTTGTAGTCCCATATGGGTGGTTTCAAATCCTCAACATTTAAACAAGTCGATTAAAACCAACATATTGAAACTCAAGTTTAGTTCCCATAGGGATTGAAAAAGCCATAAGGAGACCCCCCAGCGTGTGATGAGCAACTCGTCTCCGAGAGCATTATGCTAAACTTTGGTCATTGCTTAAGCAAGAACATGTTAGCATTTTGCATATTAAACGACTTTCGTCAGATCAAAATATTTCATTTACCGCGTCGCGCAAATCATAATTAAATTAGTATGATCGTCGATGAATTTGTTCATATGACTCCAAACAATGAAACAGATCGCTCGAGTGCATCTAGAACTTCAATTTTACTTTGAAAAGACATATATGTTGATATAATTCATATACGAGAGTGGGCATGGATCAAAGAAACCCTCAACCGAACAATCTACATGAAAATCAACATTTTCGGGCTAGAACGGCGCCTAGCCTCCCAAAACTGCCTCCAGAGCCTCCAAACCAAAACCATGGAAGCCTGACACCAATTTCAAGTGCCTAAGCACAAGAGTGGGCACCTAGGCACAAGTGTGGGCGCCTAGGCGCTAGTCCCGTGCGCCTAGGCTCCCAAAATGCGAAAAAAATGCCTTTTCCCAAGAAACAAGAAAATAGGCGCCAGGATTGAAGCCTAGGCGACAGAGCCCTTGCTCTAAAGTGCTAGGTTGTGTTCCTAAGTGCTAGGTTCACGACAACTAGGCACCGATTCACTTCCAGAATGCAAAAAAAAAAATACAAATTTTTAGCTATTTTGACCCTGTCACACCTCCCTTGGCAGCCGAAATTGCAGGATTTTTTGTTGCTTGGGCAGATTTGCTTAGAAAGGGAGATAATGGAATGATTAAACCCTTTTTTGAAGGCTTTTAGATTAGGTGGCATGCCACTTGTAACAAAAAAGAGCATTTTTGGAGAGAGGACAGGGCTGCTTCTTCCTCTTGGTGGTGCAGAGCCTGAAAGGAGCTTTGGTGAAGGAAAAATCTAGAGAGGAGCTCAAGCAAAGATGAGAAAAATTCCTCTTCTCCTCCCAAACGCCATATTCTTCTTCTTCTTCAACTTCTTATTCCACTTCTCCTTATCTTTCTCCGCCACTTTTCTTCAGTGTGTGAGAGATCTTCTTGAGAAAGGGTTTGGCAAGTGAAAGAGCAAAGTGCCTACTCTCCTACACAAAAGGAGAGCTTTATCTTAGCTCGAGGAAGGATCGTCGGAGCTTCACCAAAAATTTTTCGGAGCTTGGAACTTAATTGAAATCTTGACGGACTTTCCTTTTAAATGAGAGCTTCTTTGTTCTTTAGAGGAGTGGAGCGGACCTCGCCGTAATGTTGGCATGTCTCCTACCACTGGGAGAGTTTCATCCAATGTAAAAAAACGTGACATCAAATGCCATGTTAGTGGGATTCTCTAATATCCCTCTCTTTTTCCTTCTTAGCTAGCCTAAGGGCTAGTTTTATTTAGGTGTTGTGGGTTCAGTCATTCACAAGAGGCAAGTTGGCCGACCGACACTAGTTAACACGGCTACACGCCTTTGGATTGGCTGTTTATTTTCTAGAAGAATCCCTACGTTAGCAAGCTTTCATTGGACACATTCCTATGCGAATCTGAGAGATTCCCTTGTGAGCTAATAGGTCCACACCTAAGCTGGTTGGAGTCTTAATTTCCCTTTAGGCATTTCCAACCCTCATTGGAGGGGTTGAGATATTTGAATTTTGTGAAGTGAGAAAAACTTTGTAGTTAGCTCACTTTGCAAAATCGTGAGGGGTTGTGGAATAGGAAAAGCTTTGTAGCTAGTCCATTCCACAACATTGTGGAGAGTTTTTTTTTAGAATTCTGAAGGTAAAGCTCCCCAAATGCCTCACTAAAGTAAGAGGTGGCTATGCCACATTCATGTGCTAAACCCTAGGCGCCTATGTGAGCGCATTAGTTGAGTCTTGGTCGCTATTGTATTGCATCTCACGTGTTACATTTCACTTGTTATACCTTGTCTCGACCGGTTGCCCGACCCTATGTTGACCTCAATTTTGGAGAGGTTTAAATTCCTTATCTTAGTACTTAAGATCTAGCCATAAAACTTTTCTATTGACTATCCTAGAGGACTAGTGAAGGAACCTACCATACTTAGAAGTTTAAAACACTTTCTGGCTATTTTTGGAGTCTCACTTGATGGTCATAAACCTCCATCACCTGGGTGGTTGAAACTAACATTTGAAGACTAATGTTTTCCCCATAGAACTTTAAAGCCCTAGGAAATCCCTTCATAATATTGAGTGGCTCGGGCACCTTGCACTCACTTTAATTCACTTATACTTCACACCCCCTGACAAAATTCACTCCAAGATCACCCTAAAACACTAAGTCCACCTCAAACTCACCAAATCTCAAATCCAAATTTTGAATACAATTCTCATGGACACTAAATTGACAAAGCCACCTAATTTTTGCATAATTTCACACAATATTCAAAATCAAATCCAATTTACATCAAATTTCATCTCAAATTCAAAATTAAATTTGATTTATATCAAATTCCACACAAATCCAAAAAAAATGCCAAACAGTTACTCAATTTTCCCTCATGACAATCAATAAAATTCATTAATTGTCTTGTACCATGTGCTGTGAGAAAAGGGTTTAGATTCAGTTTGTGCTTGATTTGGGCTAAACTCAAGCAAATAACACTACCACTAACACCAGAATACCAGCACTTCATTGCCACGAGCATACCCAAATAGCACCATCCAGAACCGCGACATAACCCTGCAAAACACTAAGATTACACACCAATAAGACCAAAGTACTACTAAAATACCCCCACAATAACCCCGCCACCGCATAAACCTGCGGTATTGCACTGTGAAGCCCAATAACATGAAAATACTATCGTAATACCATCACAAATAACACCGCCCTTGCGGTACCGTACAACTCCTTGCCACGCATTACGCCCGCAGTAACACCCACGTTCTCAATTCCTCACCAATAACACATCCAAACCGCGGTGATTCCTACGCCAATAACCCCACTCCATTGGTTCTTGCCAATAATGCCCCAACAATACGCTGAATAACACCACTAATAACACCACTGTTGCAGTTCAACTCCAATACTACCCCAATAAAACCAAGATATCACTACCAATAATACCTCAAGAATTACATAAAATCTTGATTTTCTCCACAAGAAATCGCCCAAATTCTGCACACTCTGCATAAATACACTCCCTCAAATGACAAATGGAGGAAACCCTTTCCACTCTTGGCCAAAAGTACATAACCTCACCCATGTTTCTCTTAAAACAAAATAAGATAAAAATAGCCTAAAATCCCTTAGATAGAGCCTTAACAACCCTCTTACCAAGCTAGCCAACAACCTCAACAATTTTTGAGATCACTCCAAACATGTTTCCAAGACTCTAGCCCAAGTCAAGTGAAAAATTAATTCAAAACCTTTCCTATAACATCTAACACTTGAACACTTGGTACACATCAATTCACTACACTATTCTCCATCCCTGCACTCCCTAGGCAAGAAAACGACCCTACATACACTAGTCAGCCACCTTGGTTGCTAGAAAATACCAAACCTGAGAGCACCACCATGTAGAAAACCCAAATATGAGCCCATCGAATGTGGCTCATCCCAATTGGACACTTTCCTCCTTCCCTCCACCTATGCACCTTCTTCCACCCATTGTTCTGCTTAATTAAACCCTAATTCTTGGCCTATAAATACACCACCACTTTATAACCAAGAAGAGGTGATGCAAAAATCTTGGGGAAACTTTGTGAAATTGCATCCAAGCCTTCCTACAACCTCATGAAGCTCATTCCCATTGTCCTCAGCCCTTCTTCCCCACCGAGAAACACTAATTTGCTCATTGAAATCTAGAGGATTTTCGTTCATTTCACCAACTCTATCAAAATTTCAAATTGCTAGTTCCAGAAGCTTTCCCATAACCTAAAATCACTTCCTCATTCAAAAGCCACCATTCCCGTGCCCTCTAACCTAAACCTAGATCAAACACGATCCAACGTTTCATCAAGTTCATACCTGGGTCCAACCTCAAAGAAAATCAACACTTGGAGGAGGTTCTTGGACTCAAGGCAAAACTTCTCAACACATCCAATTGAGGCTTCACCTTTGGGACAACGGTATAGCTCAAAACTTTTTATTTTACCCTCAATTCAAACTTTTGTGAAAGAAATAAACAATCCAAAGTCACTTAATTGTATAGATAGATTCGTCTCACTTAGATGAAAGTCCAGGAACAAACCACACTCAATTTAGTTGAGTATCAAGCAAGATTTTAGGTCTAGAAGTTGGACAATTCTCTGGTTTGGGCGTGTTGGGACGATGAATGGTTGACATCCATTCGTGTGTGTATGAAGCGACCTTCTCATATTCGATCGAAAGGGCAGATGGTACGTGAACCGCGAGCCGAGGTAGCGCTGAGGTGGAAAGCGCAACCAATAGAGTGCCAATGCATGGGGACTTTAGAGATGCTGAGGTTGAGTCGGCGCCGCTTGGATAGGTAGGAAATTAGGGGTTTTTCGAATTAATTAAATATAGAAAATTCTATATAACTTTCAAAAAATCATATCTTGATGTAAGAAAATCACAAAAATAAAATAAAAATAACTTCGTAGCCAGTGAATAAATTAGAATATTATAGATCAAATATAAAAAAAAACATTTTTAATATTTAGTTCTTAATTATATAAAAACTCCAAAGCTTAAGTAATCAATAAATAATTATATATTTATCATAATTACGTGAAATTTTGAGGGCTTATTTTTATGAGCCTAAGGATGTTTTATGATTTTCTTAAAGTCAAAGAACACCCCTAACATCAAAAGCTTTAATTATTTATGCTAATTACACTTATTTTAATTAAAATAATTATAAAAATAAAATACAAATCACAAAAATATGAAAAAAGTTTGGTGAATTCATTGCGGTCAGAAGTCCTTCGGATAAATAAAAGGAAATTTAAAATTAAAAAAAAATATTTTTAAGTATTTTCCTGATTAAAAATATATTTTCAAGTATTTTCCTACTTAAAAATGATAAAAAATTATAAATATGTAAATATAACTAAAAAAGTCACAAAAAATCACTTTTATTAAAGAAAATAAATCTAGTATATCCCTATAAAAATTTCAAAGTCAGAAATCCTATTTTTGATAGCAAAAAGTATTTTCTAAGAAAATGATAATTTTTTTGCTTAAAATAATTATAAAAAATAAAATAAAAATAAAAAATTTATAAAATCAACTTTGGTGAACTATTTAAGGTCAGGGGCACTTAGGAAAAATAAAATTGAAGTTAAAAAATTAAAAATATTTTGTTTAGGTATTTTTTTATTTTAAAATAATTAAAATTATAAAAATACAAATATATTTTAAAATGTCATAAATTTTTCCTTGAGTAGAGACAGCAACTTACAAATTTTTAAAGATATACAAAAAATGTATTTTAAGTATTTTAATATATTTTTCTATTAGTTGGATTAAAATAATTATAAAAAATAAAATAAAAATCAGAAAAATATAAAATCAAGTTTTTTGAGCTTATAAAAGTCAGAGAAATTAATGAAAAAATAAAAATTTAATTTTCAAAATTAAATATATTTTCTATTTATTTATTTATTAAAATTAACTAAAAATTAAAATATAATTCAAAAATTCATGAAAATTAACCTACGTAATCCTCTGACCTATGGGAGCACAATAAAATTTTCTTAAGGACATAAAATATATTTTGGTTAATCAAACAAATTAACATTGAAAAATTATAATTACGGACTAAAATAATTCAAAGAAAATAAATAAAAATTGAAAAAAAATATAAATGCTTCTATTGTATTTCAATTAACTCATGAATAGAAGTTCAATGAAGTTTCATGACTGTTTGAAAAAAAAATATGAGAGTTAGGGGTATAAACCCTAGGGGCAAAGTTGTAATTTTGGAATTTGACACTTTAACCCTAGCTTTTAGGATTAAATTAGAGGGAGGGTATTAAATTATGATGATTTATTTCTTAGGATGATTGAAATATAAGGGACAAATGGGGTAGCAACTCATTCATAGCATTTTTTATAAAAGGACAAAATTTTAATTACTGGAATTGTTGTGAATTGGAAAAAATGAAAATTTGAATGATTCAAAAGTGAGGGCATTTGACTTAGGAAGATTACCAAGCCCTCCTGCATAAAGAGGCCTACTATTGTACTTCCAAAAGGTTTAAATTTTGGAGGATCTAGCACCTTTCCAAAGAAATTTGTTGAATATTGTCTCTAGAGTTTTTTTGTGTGCTCTTCTTGGTTTTAAGAACTTGTATAGAATAGAGAGGAAGAGTACAAATGACACATTTCAACAAAGTGAGTCTACCACCATTGGATAAAAAAGTATTTCTCTAATCATTAACTTGAGTTTACCTTTATCAAGCACATCATCCATCTGTGTTTGTTTTTCCTACCTCTAAGGATATTCACCCCAAGGTATTTAATAGGGAGCTTAGATAACTTGCAACCAGTATAAGTGGAAACCCAAGCTTGAATATTAGAGGGGGCACTTTTCTCTAAATAAATAGAGCATTTAGCCAAATTAAACATCAATCTAGATGTGCTTTGGAAGTCCCTTAACAAGGACATGGTAGCTTTAATAGCACGCTTGCTTGCATTTAAGAACAAGATAGCATCATCAGCATAAGCAAGGTGACTCACCACAATCTAAGATTTATGTGAAAATTGTATATAATAATACTCAATATGCAACCTATTAATGAGCCCAGAAAGATAATCAAATGCAATAATGAAAATGGTGGGAGAAAGTGGATCTCCTTGTTTAATGCCCATGTTAGCAGAGAAAAAACCATGTGCTTTTCCATTTACCATTACACTATAGTAGTTATTAGAGAGCCATCTCTTAATAAGTAAGCAAAATTCATGTTGAAAGCCTTTAGCCTGCAAAATATTTATGATAAAATCCTAACTTATAGTGTCAAAAGCTTTCTTAATGTCCAATTTAAGGACCATGTTTCCCCTCTTGAACTTTTTATCCGGATCATCAATCATCTCCTGCGCTAAAAGGATATTATCAGTAATATCCCCATCTTTAATAAAAGCAGATTGTTGTGGAGTAATTATATTAGAAAGATGAGGCTGCAAACTATTTACAATGATCTTACTCATAACTTTAGAAATAACAGTATTGAGAGAAAGATAATGGAAATTATCCTAGGAAATCTTATTATTACCTTTAGGTATGAGCATAGTCAAAGCAGAGCTAAAATATTTACCAGGATTATGTCCAAAGAAGAAACTTTGTATAGCAAGAACAACATCCTTCTTTATAACATCCCAAGAGTGAGTGTAGAAAGAGGAAGAGAAGCCATCAGGACTAGGAGCTTTGTTGGGGCAAATAGACTTAAAAGCATCAAGTATTTCCTGTTCATCAGGGGGATGAGTTAAATAGAGGCTATTGATGTAATTATAATTATAAGAAAAGTGAGTAGAGTCCACAGGAATAACAGGTGTAGAGGACTCAAAAAGCTCAGTAAAATAATTAATAACACTTTCTCCAATATCATCCATTCTAGTTAATATTTTTCCATTCTCATTTTTAATTTTCAAAATAGTATTAATGTTTCTTCTGTGCTTTAAAGTGACATGAAAATACTTAGTATTTCTATCCCTCACAACAAGGGATATATCATTTGTCTTCTGTTGAAGAAAATTTTCTTCAATAGCTGTAACATCCATTAAAGAAACATGAGCTTGAGAAACAATATCCATCAAATCAGGAGAGCAAATTAGTTGAGCTTCCAAAGAGTCAATAATATTCTGTGCATCCAACACTTTTTAATGTACATTACGAAAGACCTGATAATTCCATTTAATGAGATGAGCAACCATCATTTTGACCATGGAGTCCCAGCTTCATCATACTGCCATACCTGTTTCACCAATTTTAAATATGTAACATGAGAAGTCCAGACATTAAGAAACCTAAAACGTGATATGCTCGGTTTAACATTAAATGTCAAAGTAAGCATAATGAGATTTTGATCAGACGTAGCAAAGCTAAAATGTTGAACCCGCATAATAGGAAAATAGCTTAAAAATGCTGAATTGCCCAAATAAAGATCCACACATTGATAAAGAAAACTCCTCCATGTAAAAGGAGAGGCAAAATAACCTAAGTCAAATAGTCATGCGCTAGAAATAGAGTTAAAGAATCTGTTAATAAGAGCAAGATCAGCTCTACCACCCCCTTTTTTCTCCATAAGTTTCATAATCATATTAAAGTCACCTCCAACAAACCAATTCTTATTAATATGACTTCCCATAAGCTCAAGTTTTTGCCAAAGGAAATATTTATATTGCAGGTGTGAACTAGCATAGACAAAAGTTCCCCACCCTTGGAAATCTTCAAACTTGATATGTGTTAAAACATATTGTTCCTCATATTCAATAATAAAAAGATTGATAGAGTGCTTCCAAAAAAGGAAAATTTTGTTATTGATGTTACAATAGGAAAGATACCCTTTAAATTTATTAAAAATTCTGCTTTTATTAACATGAACCATTGGCTCCAAAATAACAATAATGAGAAGCTTGTAAATCCTATTAAGATGTTTGAGTTTATTAAGGGAGTTAGGGTCCGTCACTCCCGTAATATTCCAAACCATAATGTTAAACATGATGACGTGAGCCAGACCTTTTAGAAGATCTAGTAGGGTTGACCAACTGCTCCCCATCAGAATGATAGATACCTTCCTGTATGATATTGCTTACATTAAGACTAGAAAGCTCATTCTTTTTTTCTTGAATGATTTTGAACTTGTGATTCGTTTTCTAAAATTTTGGCTGCAAGTTATAAAGAAGTATTAGTATCAACAGTAGAACTAGAGGGAATAGAAGCCCTGTGATTTTCAATAATTTTATCAGAAACAGTAGAAACCGCAGGTAAGGGGTTTGATAAGATTGTCTCCATAGACTTATCAATAGCCACATTCACATTTAGTGCATTACAATCATCATTTATAACATTACCATCATCAGGTAACTCTCGTTGAGGGATCACATCCGAAAGTGTGAGTGTAGTCTCATTGCCCAAATTTTCCAAACTGGAATTAGTAGTTTATATAGAAAGGTTTACCCCTAAATCAACGTCATTATAACCAGAAGGTGGGATACCTTGGGCATCAATACAATTGTGGTTTTCAAGACTAGTGAATGGGATGTTATGAGTATTTTTTAGAGTAGGATTCAATCTATAGCATGATGAAGTATGATGACCAAACCTAAAACAGTGAGTGCAATAAGGAGAGTGCCTTTCAATTTCAACAGTTGTCAGCATCCCTGATGTTGCGACGCTATCCAAATTACATTGCAAAATGTTTGTGTTATGTCTTGTTCTATAAGAATACGAGCTTCTGACGGTCTCGAAATCGTATAAGTGGTGCTATCCATTTTCAATGGCCTACTATATGCATCCGCAAGAGAGATAAGTATCTCATGATTAAAAAGAAGCAGTTTAAGTCATGGAAAACGAATCCAAACTTGCATGATAGGAGGCTTAGATTTAGGTTCAAAATTAACAGACCAATGCAAGAATTTAAACACACTATTTTCTATCTGTAGAAATCTTCTCGCAAAGAGACGAGTATAGTCCTCTTCATTAGCAAGTTGTATTAAGATGTGTCTCCCATCTAAGATTCCAACCTTCCACCAATCTTTTAATTTTAACATTTCAATTCTCTCCTAATCAAATCAACTTTTGGAATACCATACATAAATTTACCAAAAAGGGACAAACGACAAGAAGAAGCAAGAATCGAAGTTTCATCTTCAGTGACATACAAAGCGAGTTTCCCATTTTTTTTTCCAACTTCTTAATGAAAGAGTAATCCCCTTTCAAAATAAGTGCGCCATGAAACCCTTGCGGAAACATACCAGTGTTGGGTGTGGTCAAAGAACCACCCCCTCCATCCAAAACCACGTCAACAAAAGAACGAGAAACAAGAGGCATCGAAAAATGCAAGGAATATAACAAAACAAAAGATATATCTATATATATCTATATGTATGTATCTATATACATATATGTATGTATCTGTATATATGTATGTATCTGTATATATGTATGTATCTGTATATAAGTATGTATGTATATAAGTATGTATGTATATGTATGTATGTAT
>NEWO01000914.1:40531-113811 GCA_003013225.1 Phalaenopsis aphrodite
ATATATATATATATATATATATATATATATCTCAAAACTTAGCTTAGCTTTTCTCAGGATGCGAAAGGTTCTTGAGGTGCAGAAGGGTTTCTTAATGCATCGTTCTTTGTGAGATTGACCTAATCTTTTTCCTTTGGTGATCTTCTGTGTTCTTCATTTCTTCCTTGGATTTCACTCTTCGTGAAACCATTCCTTTATTTCATGATATTGTTACTGGGCATTCTTATGAGATGGGTGATGTTGTCTTTCCTCCATATTTTAAGGAACATATGGTTTATAGCTCTAATTCAGTTTTACTCAAGAAGTTTGCTTGGAAAAATGGTATGCTAGCCTTTTTTCTTCAAGATGAGGATACCAACTTTGTGGTAGAGCCTTTGAAATTTACTTTGTTTGATAAATTCTCTTTTACCCATCCCAAAATGGAAGTGATTAAGAAATTTTTTATGGAACTTAAAATAGTTGGTAAATGGAGTTTATGTTTTTTTGATGGTCAACATCTGATGATTAAACTTGAATGTGAAGAAGATTACACTTCTGTTTTTTCAAGAAAGGTGTTAATTATTGATAAGTCGTATCTGAAGATTTTAAAATGGACCACTAAATTTAATCCCAGAGATGAATCCCCTATTTTGCCGATTTGGGTTAAATTTTCAGGGTTAAAACTTCATTTGTATAAGATGAAATTCATTTATTCTCTTTCATTTATTTTTGGTAATCTGCTTATGGTGGATAATGCCATTTTCAATTGCACGAGGCCCTCTATGGCCAGAGTTTTAGTGGAATGGAATATCACACCTAAATTTTAATATATGGTTTGGCTTGGTAGTATTGTTAATGGAATGGTATCTGTTATTGGTGAAGGGAGGAATCAATTTGTTAAACATAATTATGTTAAGGTGGTGGAAATTGTTCCTCCAGAAATATAGGCCTTCGGTAAGAAAGCTGATGAGGCTAATATAGCTACTGCAAATTATGCTACTACCATGAATGCAAATGTCATTCAGATTAAAGAATGCTAGAACAACATATCAGCGAGCAATGACAAAGATTTTTGATGAACTCATTCACAACCAAGTGGAGTGCTACGTGGATGATTTAGTCATTAAAAGTAAAAAGAAAAGAGACAATTTGTACAATTCGAGGATCGTGTTCAAACGATTACGACAATATAATCTTAAGATGAATTCCTTAAAGTGTGCCTTCGGTGTTACCTCTGGGAAATTTCTAGGATTCATTGTTCATCATCAAGGAATTGAGACTGACCTGGATAAGATTAAACCTATCTTGGAAATGCCTCCTCCCAAAACTTTGAAACAACTACGTTAGTTTCAAGAAAAGTTGACATATCTAAGACGCTTTATTTCTAATCTCTCAGGTAGGTGTTAGCCCTTCTCGACATTAATTAAAAATGATGTCAAGTTTGTTTGGGAAGAAAAATGCCAGCGGGCCTTTGAAGACGTTAAGAAATACTTGATGACAAGGAAAATTCACTATACTACTTGAGTCATCGTCTAATACCAATAGATAAAGTATCTGCCTATCGAGAAGCATTGTCTAGCTTTATTTTTTGCCGCCCAAAGGCTCAGACACTAGATGCTTACTCATACAATTACCCTCATTTTGAAAATTAATCTGTTTAGATTTTAGAAGACTTTCTCGCTGCACACCCACTTCTAGCTGAGTCCCAACTCAATGATGAACTACCAGATGAGCAGATACTATAAATAAAAACCTTCAATGTCAGTTATTGAGAGATGTATTTTGATGGCGCTTCTTCAGCTAGGAAAGATAAAGGATCATAAATAGTTATACCATGCAAAGCAGGATTTGGTTTGATTTTCATCACACCCGACAAGGGTATGTTGAGATTCTCCTATCACCTGACAGAGTCATGTACAAATAATGAAGCAGAATATGAAGCGTTAATCACCGGATTTTCAGTGGATATAACAAGTTTCTGGATATAACCATCTACGGTAACTCTCAACTTATCATTCAACAAGTTTCTGGACAATACAAGATTATGAAACCAATATTAGCAGAAAACCATCAGTACACAATGAAGCTGTTGGAACAGATTCCTAATGTAACTCTATGCCGGATTCCCCGGGGAGATAACACACATGTCGACGCTCTGACAAAACTTTCTAAGGAGCTAGCAAGTCCACCGGAGAATTCCATTGAAATTACAGTACAAGGAAGATAAGTCTTGCCTCAAATCGACCTCGACAATCTACATAAGCTCGGAAAAGAAGAATGAATGATGATCGCCGTCGCTGACATCAATGAGGATTGGTGTAAGCCATTAATAGAATATTTGCAAACTGGAAAGTTTCTAGAGGATAAGTCCAAAGAATACCACATAATAAGAAGAGCTATGTCGTACACTCTGATATAAGATGTTCTCTATAGGAGTTCATTTGATTAGATGTGGTTGCGATGTCTGAGCAGAGCAGAAGCAAAAAATTATTATCAAAGAAGTACATGTCGGATTGTGTGGTGCTCACCAATCAGAGCCAAAGATAAAGATGAAGATCAAAAGACTCAGATATTATTGGTCAGCAATGATATTCGATTGTATGGATACAACTAGAAGGTGTCACCTTTGCCAAGTGCATAGGGTAGTCTTACGTCAACCTTCGAATGTGTTACACCCAACTGTTGCCTTGTGGTCATTCGAGTGTTGGGGCACAGACATAATAGGTTCGTTAGACCCTCCATTCTTCAAGGGACACAGATTCATTCTCGCCGCTACAGATTACTTCTCTAAGTGGGCAGAGGCAGTGCCATTACGAGAGGTTACAACACAACATGTTCTGTAATTTTTCAAAACCAATATAGTATATTATTTTGGAGTTCCGCGTAGAGTAAATTCTTACAATGAGACGGCCTTCAAGAGCACAAAGATCAACAACTTCATCAAACGACATGAAATAGATTGAAGGTACTAAAAAAATTATTATCCCAGAGAAAATGGCTTAGTTGAGGCTTTCAACAAAACACTTGTGCAGATCTTGAAAAAGATATTGGACGAAAATAAAAGGGATTGTCATAACAAACTACTAGAAGCTTTGTGGGCCTACCAGATGACGTTCAGAACTCTCACTCAATGTACACCCTATGTGTTTGTGTACGGGGCTGAGGCCATACTACCGCTAGAAGTTCAACCACTGTCTTTCAGACTTGTCATCGCCAACCAAATCACAACAAAAGAAAGTGCAAAACTCAGACTTGAAGAATTGGAAAGTTTCGAAGGAAAATGACTAGAAGCACAATGACACTTGGAGCTCTACCAAGCAAGGATGGTGCGGGCTCATGATAAATTTGTTCGCCCGAGGATGTTTAAAGTTGGTGATCTTGTCCTCGTTCTCAAAAGGCCTATTTTTAAACATCGTTAAATAGGTGGAAAATTTGAACCAACTTAGAAGAGATCATTTGTCAAAGAAGAAGTCTACTCAGGAAGATTCTACCATCTGATGGATTTCCAGGGCGAAAGACCTATGCTGCTTGTTAATGATCTCTACTTGAAGATATACTACCCGACATGATGCCGCTTGAAATCAACATTAACTTTTTAAAATTTTGATTTTTTTGGGGTTATTTATTTAGCCAAAAATCTATGATTGGGTCCAAAATTTTGTAATAAATTAACCTTAATAATAATAAAAAAATTGAAATTGCTCATTTTATTTTTTTGTTTCTAATTTCTAAATCTAATTAAAATTAAATAAAATTGAATATATAGAATTTTTAAATTATCAGAATTATTGATGCTTCATTTTTTTGTTCTTGTTCATGCTAGATGTCAGCACACTGATGTTTATTTGTCTTTTGCAGAAGAAATGTCAGAGCATAAATTGATCTTTTCCTTTAAAGGTGGCTTATATCTCACACTAAATAAGGAAAGGGCTGCTCAGAGTGGTGTCATGGACCATGATTTTGACTTTGTTCAGGTTGATGTGAATTATGAAGGTCCCTTGATGGACATTGTCAGCCGACGAGAAAAAGAAGGATTACCGTCTCAACTAAAAATTGGCTCTGGAGACGATTCCTCGCGGAAGAGAAAAAAGATGATCACTCAACAATACCTAATGGAGGGGACCAGTCATCTACAGTCCCTGATAGCTGCACCAACGTTGGATTTAATAGGTGTCGATGAGGATAGAGTGCCCGACGCACCACTTCGAAGAACACAGCGTCGTAATGCCAACCGACGTAACGCATGGCCTTTCTACGGGAGGAAAGGAGACAACAGAGAGAAGCAACCATATTACTTACCTCAATTCTTGAAGGGGGGATTTATGAACCACCTATGAAAGAAACCTCTTCCAGTCTACCAGGTACAGAGGATGAGCTGGAGCTGGCCGCAAAGCCTATGCAGACACAGATGTCCCATGAATCATGAAGGGGGTTGTCCAATGTGTAATGCAGAGCTGCCCACAGGAGCATCTATCGAACAAACATTCGTAGAATGCCCATGATGCAATGTTCTACACTTGAATTACTATAGTTCAGTGAAAGAATTCACAACCGCCAGAGTTTGAGGTCACGAGGCAGCACACACAGACGTTGAGCCATATATTCCACTACCTGCAGATACAGAGTAGACACTTGTCATTGAAGAGGTTGAGACAAAAAGACCACCATGACAATTTGATGATATTCCTACAGCTGAGATGGAGAGAATGTACAGGGTAAAGCAAAGTGAATTTAAATTCTATGAAGATGTTCGGGGCGAAGTCGTCAATATATTGGAGGACCTAGCGCTATTTACTGAATTCTTCTCAAAGAGCAATGAGAAGAGGATTTTGGATTGTGTATTTAATTTTCAAGCCAGAGGCTGAGCTTGTCTGTTGAGGCCAAGAACATATGTGGAACCACGAAAGTGGATGCGCGGGAATGGTAGGATAACCATTCAATGTGGTTGTTGCTACAATTTTGTTGAACATAGACAAGGAAACCCCCTTGGTATCTTAAGATATGATGAGGTGGATCTGATGTCTTATGTGATAAAGAGAATGGTTAAAAGATTAATTACATGGAGTGTAATGCCGCCAGACTGCATCCCAAACAGTTGCATCATCAATATTTATGATGAAGGGAGTTGCAATCCTCTCCATATTAACCATCATGATCACAGTGTCTTTCGTCAGCAAAAGCAATATACTCTTCAGAAAAGAGATTGATATCGTTGGTTTCGGGGAATTCAGACGGTCCATTGAAATTCCACTGCCACTAGGATTGGTGCTAGTCTTAGATGAAAATGTGTTGATTTAGCTAAACATTGCATCCCGGGAGTGCAACATCCCTGAGTTTTCGTAACCTTAAGAAGAATGCGAGATGATAAGATACCACGAGGATTCCATCCAGATACTGAGTGGAAGAGTTGAAACCATATGATTTATGAGAGGGTTGCACCTATAAGTACACGTGAAGGAAATTCTTATCCTGGAGCGTGGCTTAGAAGATCCGCTTGATCAGGAGCTCACCACGCCGAAGATGATCAACGGGATACCCTTTTGTGCCAAGTTTTGCGTAGCATACATGATATATGTACCAGATATGTTCAGTGCATGATATTTATTCAGTATTTGTTGATTCAGATATGTTCAACATGTATTTTGATGCTTCAGCATGTACTCAGTTTGTAGCTCATTTTTGGAGTTGGAAATTCTTTCAAGTTTCAACTTGTTTGTCAAATTTCCATCTCTTGTGTGGTTGATGAGAAGCCATACGAATAAAGAGCGATACAACAAAAGCTCGATATTAAAACTTCAATTTTTTTTTGAAAATTAACCAAAATTAAAATATTTTGATAATTAAATATGATAAAAACAATATGAAAAGAAAAGGATAAATTTGTCGAGTTTGCTTATCTCGAGTTCAAGATTACTTACTCTTTGCTTGCGCAGTGCGATTATCCTGGTCTGCACCAATTTCTTCACATCCTTGCGAAATTTCACATTCTGCATAAAATCTCACAAAATCTCACAAAATTTCACAAGTTTTCCTCACAAATGTCCATCTTCACATGCCACATATCTATAAGGTCAAAACCACAAATTCTTTGCACTATATTCATATCGTTCTCGGGTCAGTACTGAGATTCTAATTCCCTCCGTTACCTCTTGGGTTGGATCTGAGTCCTCGAATTCCTTCCCAATGTAATGATATATCCATGATCAGCTTTTGAGTTGGATCTGAGTCCTTGAGCATTCCTCCCTAACCTAGTGATATGTTTCCATATAATATCAACCTTTGGGGAAGAGGATACAGACATCCGCTTCCACATTACTTAGCAATAATATCAACCTTCGGGGAAGAGGATACAAACGTCCGCTTCCACATTGCTTAGCTATAATATCAAACTTTGGGGAAGAGGATACAAACATCCGCTTCCACATTGCTTTGCAATAATATCAGCCTTCTGGAAAGAAGATACAACATCTGCTTTCACTTGCTTTGAAATAATATCAACCTTCATAGAAGATGATACAAACATTCGCTTCCACAATTCTTAGCAATAATATCAACTTTCTGGGAATATGGTAAAGACATCCGCTTCCACATTGCTTAGCAATAATGTCAACTTTTGGGGAAGAGGATACAAACATCCGCTTCCACATTTCTTAGCACTATTATCAACCTTCTAGGAAGAGGATACAGACCACATTGCTTAGCAATAATATCAACCTTTGGGGAAGAGGATACAAACATCCGCTTCCAAATTGCTTAGCAATAATATCAACCCTTTTGAGAAGAGGATACAAACATCTGATTTTGCATTGCTCTGCAATGGTTAAACTTTAGATAAAGAGGATATAGACATATGATTTTGCATTGCTTTGCAATGGTCCAAATATCAAACTTTAGAGGGTTGAGGGGATAAGCCCTTCGATTAATGCAAAACATCCCACTCCCATTCTTCAAGATCAAATTAAGACCACCTTAAATGTAGTAAGTCATCCGATTCTTTATCTAGAATTGATACCCAAATTTTAAATTCTCATTTTGGGGCCAACACCTAAACTTTGATTCTTACTTTCCAATATACCCGGAACCTAACAATTTGAAATCCACCTCTTAATCCCCAGAAAGAGTTCTGAACCCTCGATTTCGCTCGGATATTTCACTTTCTAATTCATCAGCGAAAATAACTATCACTCAAATCCACTCTTTTTCCTTGGTATGTTGACTTAGAAATATGTGTTAGTTTTGTTGATCTCGTCGGCCAACGCCAATACGTGCGGTGTGCTTGCCCAACACACCGCGCCTATTGGAGGTCCATTTGTTGACCTCATTTTTGGTCGAGGTCTAGTTTTTCCTCTTTAATAGCCTAGGGTCTAGCCACAGGACTTTTCTATTGAATCTTTCTAGAGGACTAGAAAAGGAACCCTCACAGTCATAAATTTTAAACTTTTCTTTGCTCAGCTTGGAGTTCCACACATTGGTCTTAACCTGTAGCAGTTAGTAGGTGAGATCAGTATGGGGGAACCCAAGTGAAGTCCCCTGAAGGATGGTCATACCTTAGGACTAACCCTGGATGATCTAGTTTTGGTGGGGCTAACTTGCACACACTACACTCTCTCACATACCCTAAACCCTATGACCCCTTAGGTTGGTCTCTTGACTCCTTTTAAAAAACTCATGTGGATGACCTTGTACCCCTAGTCTTTGGCTAAGAGGGTTAGAACCAACACATTAAGCATCCAAAATGAGTCCTCATATGGTTCATATTGGTTTAGTATGGCTTCATGGTTTGTTGGCCCATTTTGGCACAAAATCACTAAATTACCCCAACAACCCTAATTTCTCCAAGGTTACCCAAAATACCCAAATTTGCCCAAAAAATCATCTCAAACTCCTCACCATTACCTAAATTGACCAAAATTAACAAATTTCCAAAATACCCCAAAAAATTGCTAAAATTTTGAAAATGCCCCTCATGACCTAAAATTTCAAAAAATTCCCAAATATTCCCAATTTCAACTTTTATCATCAATTTGACCCAATTTGACTAAATTAGTCCAATGTGACCAAAAGCCCCAATTTTCCCTTAAAGGCCCAAATGTCCCTAAATTAGGCCCATTCTTAGCCCAATTGACCCCAATCTTGTCCAATTTCAATTTCAAATCAAAATTAAGCATCCCCAATCTTATCCTAAACAAAATTCTAGCCCAATTTGATCTAATTGCAAACCCAATTTTACCAAAATCAAAAGGCCCCAATTTTGACCATATGCCTAAATCCATCAAATTAGCTCATCAATTCAACTTGAAATCATTTGAAATTTTTTCAAAGCCTTCATGACATATTCCTACACCAAAGTCAACAATGAATTAACCAAAAATTAATTTCATATATAAAAGCCTAAGCCCACCACATTCAATTTCAAAAACCCAAATACAAAGCCCACATGACAATTCTTTCTCTTCGTCACCCATTTGATTAAAATCATTCCTAAAGTCCTAAATTAAAAATCAAATCATTCCAAATCAAGAATCATGCCAAACGTCACCAAAATATTTCATAAATTTAAAAAATCTCTCCTTATGAAAGTTGACCAAGCCAAAGAAAAGCCAAGAAGCTACTGCCAAGCCATAGGTGAGCCATGAGAGCCATGCCACATCACCATACTATTAGTGTCAAGAGGCCAATCCACTTTCACATATCCTTAAGAATCTCTTAATCCCTTCCACGAATCACCTAAACCCCATATTTAATAAAATCTCTTGGATAGGGACCTTACTAATGATTAAGCTGAACCATTTGATTTCCCTTAGCAACCAAGCCAGCCTTAGCGAGTGAACCCAACCCAAATCCATGATTTGACCCAAATTGACCCAAAATAGCTCTTCACACATCCTATTTTACTTCAAAACCTTTACACATGGCCAACCCTAATTGACTTCACCAAACCCAAGCCCTGACTTCCCTTAGTGGGATGGTGTCCTTTCCTTAGTCGGCCGACCACCTTGGCTGCCAAAAAAGCCATGGACAAGTGTTCCCCCATGGATAAAACTCAAAATTAAACCCATCCAAGCTGTCTCATCCTAATTGTATTTTTGCACATTGTTGGCGTCCACATAAACAACTTAGGACACCCACCAATTACTCCTGGTGGCCTCTCCTTCACCCTCTATTTAAACCCACCCTCCATTGCCAAAAGAAGAGAGCTTGAAATTCCTTGGGGAGACTCTGCCAAATTACTTCCAGAGCTTCCTTAAGACCTCTTGAGTTCAACCCAACCATCCCTAGCCACTCAAATCCATTGCTCAAGCTAAATTTTGGAGCTCAATCCTTAGGCTGAAACGTGACACCTCCAAATACTCCACCAAATTCAATTTAATTGCACCCACACTATCCCAACTGTGAGAGAGGAAGATCCCCACAAAAGCCCCATCACTAGAGCACCCTAAGGTAGAATTTGATCAGACCCCCAAATCAACTTTGTTCAAAGTCATATCTAGGATATTCACCACTGCTTGAGGCCCAATCCCCAGGCTCTTGGGACCCCCACGAAGCTTCCACAAGCATCCAATCAAGGCTTCTCCTCTTGAACCAAGGTATTGAAACTTAACCTTAAATAAAGCTTCATTTGATTCTCCCTGAGTATAAAGTTGATTTAAGGGTTGATTAAACCTCACTTGATTTGGTTGAGAAGCAAGCGAAATATTAGGTCTAGAAGATGGACAGTTTGCGGGCTTGACTAGTTAAAGATGATGACGACCACACACCATTTGATCAAGCGTGTATTGCTTGGATGGTCCCAATCGCGCCAAATGGAGTTGTGATTCAAAAAGGGGGAGCTGACGCAGATGGCGACACCCACTCCCGCGTCGACACACGTCTCTTTGATGCGTATGAGGGTGAGTAAGATAAGTAGATAAATAGAATTTTATTTGAATTATTTAAATAGCCAAAACTTCAAAAATCCATCTTTGTGTAGAAAAAATCACAATAACTAAAATAAAAATACCATGTTGCTCAGTGAAGAGAGGAGAACAATGTGAAAATATTTACATGTACATTTGAGGCATATTTTATTTTTAATTAATCAAATAGTATTTTCCTTATTTTGATTCTCCATTAGCATAGACATTTCACCATGACATAGGACCATGGGGCTTTTGATGTCTCTGTTGTTAGCCATCTCCCCTGACTTTTCCAAGGTCAGGGGGCATCTCTAACTAGAGATATCCAATTTTCAAGTTAATAGTCCCTATTTTGGTATAAAAGTTATAATAATTAAATACTCATCAGAAAAATATAAAACTTATTTTGGTAGGTTCATTGTGGTCAGAGGAGCCTAAGAAATATAGAAATTTGGTACTCATTTAAAATAATCATTATTTTCACCAACCCTAAAAATGAAGAGAAAATTACTTTGGAGTAATTATAAATGTAAATGACATGAAAATATTTCTCCACTCTAACTTAATGTTAGAAAAACTCCCCATAAAAATTTCAAGTCAATTGGAGTTAGTTTGATCACTAAAATAAATTTTTAAGATAAAATGACATTTTTGATATTAAAATAATCATAAGAATTAAAATTCAATTCAAAAAATCACCAAATTGATTTTGGGAATTCCTTATGACCAGAGGAATCTAAGAAAAATAAATTGGAATTAAAATGAATACTTCATTTTAAGCTACTTTTGAGTATTTAAATGATTAAAATTAATTAAAAATCATAAAAATCATAAAAATCACAAAATTGTAAAAACACACTAAAATATCACATTTGGTTTTCTAATCACCTAGAACCAACTAAAATAATTTTCTAAGTCAAGATATTAATTTTAGAAGGCTTAAAATGAATTTTTCCTAATTTTTCACTAAAACAATTCTAATAATTAAAATATAAATCACAAAAAAAAATTGTTTCTTTCGGTTCCCTGGACTTAGAGAGAATTAATAAAAATATAAAACTTAATTTTCCATTTAAATATTATTTTATATTTTATTAATACTCAAAACAAAAAAATAATTTTAATAATTAAATAAATTTTATAAAAATCATGAAAATTGGTCCAGTGGTCCTCTCACCTAGGTGAACCTCTAATAATTTTTTAAGGACAGAAGTTTTTTTGGTTAAGTTATCAAATTTTCTTTAAAAATCCGTATTTTTGTATTAAAAATAATTATAAAATTAAATAAATTAAGAAAAGTCACATTTTCTCCTTTGATGTTTTAATAACCCATGAACGAGGTAACATAAAATTTTCAAGTCATTTGAGTCTAACTTAAAGAATTATAGGGTATTAAGGCCTTAGGGGCAAAAGGGTAACTTTGGAATTTAAAGCTTAATTAATATATAGGCTTAACAAAAGGACTAAATGGGCAACAAATGATCTTAATTGATATGTTTTGATGATTGGAATATATAAGCGGTAAGTGGTAGAAACCAATTCCATTTTGGTCTTAAAAAGGATAAATTTGCAACTTCTTAAAAATTAATGAAATTTGGGGGAGTATTTAAATAAGGGGATATTAAGGTGAGGGGTTTGACTTTGGAAGATCATAACTCAATAATTTTAAGCCCCAATTAATGGTTAAAAAAATTTACAAATCTACCCATTAAATCCTAAGGGCTTAATAGTGAACTAGGCTTAATCAAAGGTTTGTCTAATGAGGTTTAGAAAATAGCTTATAAATAATTTAAAACCTTTCAAAGTACTACAAGCCCATTCTTTAAAAATCAAATTAATTAAATTCCTTAATTGATTTGAGTTGCCCCCAAGGGTCTTTATCCTTATAATTCATAAGTGAGATATCAAGTGATAATTACTCCACTTATGGGATAATTAAGACATCAAATGCATTAAGCATAAAGGTATTAATTGGATGAACTATATAGCAAATATGATAAAACCGTAATGAACTCAAGATAACTCCGAGGACCATGAAATGTCTAAGATATCAACCAAAAATTCTTCATGATTCTTTGAAAATCTTGAAGGACGTGTGAGCTTATCATAATTTGCTTAATGGAGTCATCCTTAAAATTTAAATACATCAAGATACGACATAGGATTTGGAAGGCACATTTTAAGTCAGTACTTCCTACTTTTTATATAAAGCATGCCTTAATTCCTACAAAATTAAATATGTATGTGCTTTGCAAGTACTGAAGTTTCAGATGAAGGAACGAGAAGACTCGCCAGGTACGCTTTTACAATTTATAGTATGTTCTTTTCTTGTACATTCTACACTGTACTTTTATGCTTACAAATTTGCATTCAAAATAAATGATGCCACCCTGCATGAAAACGAAAACCATTAGGATAGCCACAAAACTAATACCAAAACCAAAACTAAAATCAACCGAGATAAAATTCACCGCCACACATTAAAAATATAAGAGAACTCAAAATTTAATCACAAACATCACAAAAAAATAATTGCAACTAAATTAAGACGTCTCTATCGGATGATCGAGAATCCATCAAAGGAGATAACGTACGGTTGCTAACGAGATTTCCTGCGACCTAAATTAAAGTATGGAACTCATTAAATTGAGTTTAGTAAATTCATTTGAACTAAGTAAATCTGATAGAAAATAGTGGTACCGGGATGAGAGAACCGTAGGATCCTAACTAGTGTCGCTCTAATCGACTCTAATATGCCACATAATATTTAAATGGTCATAACCATAGGGACATCTGATTTGACATCATAACTCGACACATTAGAAAACTTAAACTTGCTATGACGAGGAGCTTAAAGCTAGCATCCTGGGCAGCAAGACCATCTTCAGCAGCAAAACATGTCTTCGCTAGCTAAACTATTTCTTAGAATTAAATAACAAATCCATACGAATTTGAGGTTATTTGCTTATGCAACATAAATCTTCAATTTATCTTTAGGCCTTTGTATAGCTCTGTTATACAATTTAAGCCCTAACCTGCTTTAGGATTCCGAGGTTCTTGTTTGTCACGACCTAAACAATCACATCTTCTAGTCAATTTGTGTGATCGTTCCACAGGAATATAAGCCCTAATTAATAAAATTGGAAGGATGAAACATTTAATAGTTCTAATCTCCAAAATTGAAGCCAAACCATAAGATAGCTTGGGAAGTCACTGAGGTCCTCTTCTGGATCTATGAAATCCCATAGTTCTTCCTCCTTTGAATTCTACAATAAAATATTCCAAACTTAAGTTATTCCCTTTCCACGCCTCTTTGTCTGATTTTGTTGAAAAGTCTTAATCCTTTGAACTCTTTGAAGATAATATTCCTTTATTTTTATTGAGAGTATTCTTAGGTGACTTCAGTTATCTAAGACATAATTAACTATAAGGGTTTACCCTTATAGGAAACATTTCTAAACCCGGCTTAATATAAACCCTATTTAGTTCTTCGTATTAAATAGGGGAAATTTTCGGCTTATAAATAAAATGGTTTTCTCGCAGACAAAATGGATGTCATATGTTTCTTAGTTTATTTGATCGAGTCTCACCCTCAAGCCTTGTGTTTACCTTTCAAGGTAAATACATGACTTAAGGTGTAGTGCTCGTTCATATTTTTCTAAACTTATATATATATATATATATATATATATATATATATATATATATATATATATTCTTTTCTGAAGTGGGCGACGGGATTTCGATTCCGGCGGCCGACAGCTTCCAATGGGCAACTCTCCAACCCAAAATAGTGCTGACAATTTCTGGTGACTTCGCTAGGGACTTTTTTTCTCCATAATAATTAGAGAAAATTATCTTCATACATCGGTAATGTGTTCATGTCCCTCATTGACCAAATTAGCATTCTTCCATTGGCATGCTTCACCCATTTCTCTCTTGGGTAAGTACAGTCAACTCTTTTGGACTTCAGGACCGTTTGTTCAATCACCTTTTAACATGGAAGTTCAGGAGGCCATTAAGGACATTTTTTATCTTTGTGTGAAATTTATATAAGTTTGACTCCACTATGTAATGGTGCCAAAAACTTGATGCAATATTTATGATTAAATAATTTAAACAATTAATGTTGGGATTCTACGCAAGCATACGCATTGTTATCAAGTAATATATGACTTTCTATTTAAGCCTCAAATATCAATCCCACGGGGAATGTTTAAATTTGAAATGATAAATTTACTAGAAAATTCACAGAAAGTAAAAAGAAATTAATGTCACTAATTTTGAATGGTGAGATATTATCAAAATTAAATTATTTAACTATTAGCAAAACTTAAATGCAAAATTTAAACAGTAACTACCAAACTATGTTTATGTGATGAAGATTTCTTATGTGAAAAAACATCTTTCTCACTACAATGAGATTTTGGTAAAATGAGATGATGTAAATGGTTTTAATATGTATTGTGCCAAATAGGAGCAACTTTAATTCTCTATCCTGATACAGTGTTTTAGAAAATCATTGGCTAATCCTAAGTTTAGTCTCTAAATCCAACTAAATTATTTAACTATTAGCAAAACTAAAATGCAAAATTTAAACAGCAACTATTAAACTACTAAACTATGTTTATGTAATGAAGATTTTTTATGTAAAAAAACATCTTTATCACTACAATGAGATTTTTGTAAAATGAGATGAGGTAAATGGTTTTAATATGTATTGTGTCAAATAGGAGTAACTTTAATTCTCTACCCTGATACAGTGTTATAGAAAATCATTGGCTAATCTTAGGTTTAGTCGTTAAATCCGTGGCTAGGCTAAGAGGATATTGACTCCCACTCCAGGCTCCCACTTCCCTTCACCTAAAGGCTAACTCTTGCTTTAGTTTTTAAACACTAAGACCGAATTGAATATTTTAGTTTGTCACCCTAAAATCTCCAATTATACATCCAACAATGTATATTTTCCTATTTATTTGCACTTAATTCCATGAACGAAATACTCCTTCATGGAATCAAATGTGATCCTCACTTTGTTGTAGAATTCATACTCCATTTCCCAGATCATATGTTTCACAACATATTTTAACAATTCAATTGACCAGATTGAAAAGTAAATTATCGGAGTTGAAAAATCATCACAATTTATTTTATATTTTAATATTGACACATCTATATTATCTCTTCATTTCACCATATCTCAGAGTAGGGAGAAAGATAAATGAAACTACTTAGACTTCATGAGAAAGATACAACAAAACATAAATTTTATATATAAAAGAATGTTCATACAACACTAATATACAAACAACACTTATCTGAAATTCTTTCTCGAAGCAAATCCCTTGTAGCCTCTCCTAGAAAATCTAGGAAGAAGAAATCTCTCACTTTTCTCCTTCTCCAACACTCTCAGAGAAGAATTCACATTTAATCTCACCACAAAAGCTCTAAACTCTTAAAGAAAAATTACTAATAGACTCCTGAATGGTGGTGGAATGAAGATGGAAAAAGTGTGGAGGTGAGGTGTGGCAAAAAAGAGCAAGGAATAATGCGGAGGAGCCCCTTTTCTAATCAATTTTGGCCCCAAATAAAGTCTAGAGTCGGTTCTCCAATAGGTGCATACAAAAACTCTTCAAAAAGCATCCAAATTTGTCAAATCTTCTAGACACAGGGTCTGAACAGACATTGGCACCATCGACGCCCATTTTGGTGTCGTTGGCGCCAGTGATCCATAATTTAATTCGATGCTCTCTGTCAAACGGTGCAGTTGGTGTTGCTTATGGTGTAGTCAGTGCTGAGTAAAATCCACCATCTGTTCTGTAAGTCTGCGCCATTACCGCTTCTCCTGACATTGTCGGCGCTGAGTATTTCTTCAAAAATGTCATTTTGACTCCAAATTTCATCCTTTTTGCTTCCTTTTTTGCTTCAAGTATTAAAAATCAACAACCTGCAAGAAAACATAAAAATACATTCCATTAAAGTGCAATATCACCAAAAGTGAGTATAAAATACGGGTATAAAAATGAATATATTTTTGGTTTATCAAATTCCTCCAAACTTACATGTTACTTATCATCAAGTAACTACTCTACTACATAAAAATATAACTTATGGTAAAAGTTTAACTTTTAGATTTCCATATTTTAGTCTGCTAAACATAACATCTTAACTTAAGAAAAATTTAAAATAACTCCAGTTAATACTAAAGGTATAAGAATATTCAACAATCAAGTCCAAGATTTTTGATTTTCCATTCTTTTCAAGAAAAATTGCAAATTGTCATATTAAAGTCACTTAAAATGTCCATATGAAAAAGAACTTCATAAAAATTTACAAGTAAATAAGCTAATATTCAAATAAAAGTATAGAAATATAGTCAAGTTTTCTTCCTTAAGTTGATTCAAGTGAAGCCAATTTTCAATTAGGTATCTCCTCAAGTTTCTCCCATCTCTTCTTCTTTTTTTCTCTTTTTTTTCTTTTCAGGATCATTTTCAATCTTTTTTCTTTCCTTTTCTTTTTCTTTGTGAGCATTACTATATCTGGATAGCCTTTAATGATTTTGAACTTCACTATCCTCCGCTTAAAGTAAAAAACTTTTCACATTTCTTCACTTAACAAATTTATATTAGCTTAAAAATTTCATAAAGTTTATTTCTTTTCTTTTTACATGAATCTCTAAGATTTTTAATACTTCAAAAATACAAATTTCCTTACTTAAAATAGAAAAACATAGTCTTATTCTCTCATAATAAATATCTTAATCTCTAAAATTAACCTTAATTATTGAAAATTTTTACTTAAATTTACTATGTATTTAGAAACATAAATATAGTTATCTAAAGCTAACATCTAATACCAAATGTCATGTTAAATTTAAAATTTTTGAAAATATAGCCAAGTGAGGAAAAAAAATTAAGTTTCTTTATTTAAAAAGGAATTTTTCTTTCCCCCCAAACTTAATTTCTTTAAAAAGATTTAACATGAAGAACTGAAAAAAATAAAGGGTGAAAGAAAACATTAAATACATAAAGAAAAAAATTACCTATTGAAGGTTCTGATTTCGAAACTTAATTCTAAAATATTGTAGGTGCTAATATGAAAAGCTACAAGACTCAAGACATTAAATTGCACATAATACATATAAAATCTGCATTACAATAGAACAACTTAGGTTAATTACAATACATTTAACAAAATACTAATTATTTACAATAGAACTAAACTGCATTTCAAATAACAAATAGTTTTACAACCTATAATTTACAATACAACAAAATAGAGTCTCACAATCTAGCAATAAACAATCTCAACAATATAGTAAAAACAAACAACAAAATAACAAAGTATAATCAAACATAAACTAAAAGAAAGATCACCAATCATCATCATCTTATTCATCTACATCCAAATTTTGTCATTGATATGGAGTAAAAATAGGGTGAGCAGGAAACTGAACTGAATGATCACCCTTCATGTATCTCACCATCGCATCATCATAAGAAACATCATATTCAAACTTTTGTCGTATCAAATCATCAATGTGAGCATTACTGGAATCCATGTTTTTCATTCTATGATTCATTCTCAAGATATCTCCCTGCTGGATCATCATTTATTCCAATAGTTCTCAAATTGTAGGGTCACTAGAAGTAGTGGTCCTCAAAGTAGAAGGAACATCTCTTGTCTTACTTCCAGACCTCCATCCAACATGAGATTCATATGTCTTTATATTGGCAGGCCCAATAGGTTTTAGAGGCTCAATCTTCTTTTCCTCAGTTCTAAAATCAACTCTTGCCTGTTCACAGAAAGTGAAAATCGAGGCAGGATGTACTAAACCACCAATGGTCTCTCCCAAAGCAATAGATCTAGTGTTCTTATAAATAATAAAGCCTACATTTATCCTCATCACTTGCTGGATACAGAAGTTTTATGAGGGCTCTATCCTATGTAACCTCACTATGATGATTTGTCAGTATCATTCTTCTAGAAATAAAGTAGTGTCAGGCCTTAGATACTACATTTAACATAGAAAGAGGAAAGTTTATCTTAACACCATTTTTCACCTTCCAAGTTCCTCTTCCATCAGTAAGCAAAGAAATAATCTCATCCAAAGCCTCATTCATAGCAGAAAATGACTTATACTGGCAAATGTACACATCTTTCAACTGATAAAACTCATTAATTTTTTTTGGAGAAAACTCCACTATTTTCCCACGAACAAAACAAAATCATCAGAAGCCTCTGTAAAATTAGCGTAGAACTCCATCACAATACCAATAACAACCTCGATAGTAAAATAAGAGAAATTTTCCCACTGCTAAGCATTGAGTAATCGCTCAACTTATCCTCCCAAATTTTTGAAACCATGATCCGAAATTACATTTTTATGTTTAAGTAGACAATTGAATTGAGCACTAGCTTTGAAGCTGACAAATTTTTGTTCATCATAATCTACTTTTCTTTTTTTCCTTTGCTCGTTCTTTGGGCCATGGTAAATTAAAGAGACTTTGATAAAAATCTAAATAAATTTTCAAAATTCTGAAAATCACAATATAAAACGCTTTAAATTTAAATCTACGAAGTAAGAGTTCTATACTAAAGGATTTTCTCAAAATATTTCAAAAAATCCCAAAATTTTTTGATCTCGGCAATGTGAGATCAATCCTCGGTGAAAATCTAAAATTTTTAGTTTAAAGTGTAGCTCTTAACTAGAGTAGATGAAATTCGAAGTTTTTTTGCCTTAAAAATGCTCAAATCCGAGCAAAATCAAGCCTTATGTGCAAAAACCAGAGGTTGAAGGTGACTCAAAGGTAAAAAATGAGTTTTACGGTGCTAATCAAGAATTTTAAGGGGTTTAGGCTGTTCTCGGGTCGAGGGCGCAGTCGGCGCTCATGCTAGCGCCATCGGCGCCTATGCCAGCACTGTCGACGCTGAAGGCCTAAAAATTTCATTTTTTGATTTTTTAAATTTTCAGTTTCCTTTCAATTTTCTAAAAACAAGCTAAATTTTATATATGAAAATACACTTTTTACAAATACATTTTTCTAATCACACTTTTTCACTCATATAGCAAACTAAATTATAAATCAACGTCAAAATCAAGCCACAACACTAAACGCTGACACAAAACTATACACACAATCAAAGTTCATAATTCTAAAGCAAAGCAAACTAAATCAAATATACACAATCACATTAAATACATAAATATTTTAAACTAGTAGAGCCCAAATTCTTCAATTATTCTGTCTCATCTTCAGTGGTTTCTCCTCCTCTAATATCTCTCATAAACTGGTAATGAACGTACAGATTATAGAAGGGTAGGTACGAGAATTGATCAATCAAATTTTCTTTGATCCATCATTTTTCCTTGAACATTTGCACTAATCCTGCTTCAATTTTTCTAGTATTGTCAAAATTCTCCTTCATCCTCCAATCTAGGTGATCAAAAAGGTACTTAAGATCTATTACATTCATAATACTCTGAAGTTCTCTTTCAATTTTCTTCAATTTCTTTTCCAAAGCAAGTGAACTTCCAACTGTTGGTGGCATCAATGGAGTTGAAGCATGTGATGAATGATCTAAGATAGTATCTAATGCTTCATTTTCATTCCCAACATAATTATCATCAATAAGAATCATGGGCTCCCAAGGTAATAAAACTTTTTCCCAACTTTCACGTGGAACTTGAGATTAACTGCAAAGTAGGAAAATTATGGAAGGATGCCCAAGTCCATAAATTGACCCATTCATAATAATACCCATAACAACTTTAAAAATGATGGACCCTACATCATTGGGTTTTTCCATTCGAATGAAATAACCTAAAATAACACTTTCTTTGGTAACTCTACTAATCTTCATGGTAGGAAGCAATTTTGCAGAAATGAAGAAATGTCACTGCTTCGATATTTGATTAAGTGATGAAACAGAGAAACTAACATATCCCTCGTCTCGCATTTCCCAAATATCACTTTCATTCGTTAGAACATTATAAACATCTTGCATCAAATCTTTGTAGGGATAAAATTTGTATACTGACAGATTGGAACTTTTTCTATCATGTACAACTCATTAATTTGTGTCAGAGTAAATGGTACAGCCTTACCTCGTAGGAAGACAACTCCTTGGGTAATTCCATGTAAGTTGGCATAGAATTCCTTCACCACTGGTACAACAACTGCAACGGTAGTGTAGCATAGAACTTTCCATCGTCTTTGTACAATAATTTTATCAATCAGAGAACTTGGATTAATAAATTCATGATTGACAAAGCCTCTCTCCTTGATCAATATCTTCTTCGTAATATATTTGTGGTATAATCTCTGCGCTTTAAAACTGATAGATTTTTTCTATTGAAAACTCCATAACTGGAAGTATTTCTGGAATTGGAAGCCATGAAAATCAAAAATAGGAAGTTTCAAGTAATCCAAGGAAGTTTTTAGAACTTTAAAAACATCTCCCGGTGGTTATTACGGAGCGAAATCCTGCCAAAGTTTGCTAAATTTGTCCAAAACCATGTAAACTGCTATCGGCACCGTCGGCGCTCTCGATGGCGCTGTCAGCACCATGGTCAGTTTAGCGGGCGCCATCTGCGCCAAAGGCCAAAATTATGTCTTTTCATTTTCATTTTTTTGTTTAATTTGATTCCAAAATTTCGTTCAATACCAATATTTTTCTTAATTTATAATATATAAAATTATGTAGGATTATTATTTACTAATATATAAAACACTTATCAAACAAAATAGTAGTACATAGATATATATTTTTACATATATGGATTGCCTCCCACGAAGCGCTTAGTTTAACGTCATCAGGCCGATGTACCATTTATTCAGTAGGTTTGACTTAACATTAAAACTTCTTTAAATTATGGTATGTGCCCTTTATAATAGTGTTTCAATCAATGCCCATTAATTTTAAATATCTTTATAGTGTTAGGATCTTTAATAACAATAGTTCTATAATGATAGACTTTAATCTCTTTAAATGGTCCTAACCATCTGGATTTCAGTTTTCTTGGAAATAATCTCAATCTTGTATTATATAATAGGACTTCTTATCTAGGTTCAAACTTCTTCTTAACAAACTTCTGATCATGCCAAATTTTTATTTTTTTCCTTATAAATTTTTGCATTATCATATGCTTCATTTCTATACTCCTCAAGTTCATTGAGTTGCAATAATCTTTTCTCACTAGCATCTTTTTTATTAAAATTAAATTCCTTAATAGCCCAAAATATTTTATGCTCCAATTCTACTAGAAAGTGATATGTTTTTCCAAAAATAAGTCTATATAGGGACATTCTTATGAGAGTCTTATAATCAGTTATGTATGCTCATAATGTAATATCTAATCCAATAGACCAATCCAATTTATAGGGATTTACAATTTTTTCTAAAATTCGTTTAATTTCACGATTTGATATCTCTGCTAGACCCCTAGTCTGAGGATGATAAGCATTAGAAAATCTATGCATAATATCATATTTCTTAATCAATTTTTTGATTCTTTTATTCCTAAAATGAGATCCTTCATCAGTAATAATTATTCTCGGCATTCCATATCTTGTAAAAATATTTTTAATTAAAAAATTAGAAACACTCTGAGCATGATATCTGGGTACAACAATAACTTCAATCCATTTGGACATATAATCAACAACAAGTAATATATATAAATTTTCAAATGAAGGAATAAATGGTCCCATAAAATCTAACCCCCACACATCAAAAATTTCAACTTCTAATGTGTAATTTAGAGCCATTTCATTTCTTCTAGAAATATTTCATACTCGTTGACATCGATCACATGTTTTAATATATTCATTACTTTCTCTAAAAAGAATCCAACTTACAAAATCTTATATGCAGTTTTATTTGTTCCAAAATGTCCTTCAAATTCAGAATCATAAAATCTTTCAATTATCTTTTGAGTTTCCTCATAAGGCACACATCTTCTAATAATTAGATCTTTACAATGTTTATATAAATATGAGTCATCCCAAAAATAGAATTTTGAATCATAAATTAATTTCTTTAGTTGTGGATTTTTAATATCAGGTGGTAATATATCACTAATAATAAAATTTACTATATCAGCATACCACGGTACATTCATTTCATCAATACTATATAATTGTTCATCAGGGAAATTTTCTAAAATTTCATTTGCAAAATTAGTTAATATTTCTCTTTCTAGTCTAGAAAAATGATCAGTTATTTGATTGTCATTTCCCTTTCTATCAACTACGGTAAAATCAAAATTTTGTAATAGAAGTGTCTATCTAATTAATCTTGGTTTAGTATCCCTCTTTTGCATCAAGTATTTAATAGCAGAATGATCTGTATGCACTATACATTTAATTTCAATTAAGGTCTAAATTTATCAAAGGCATAAAAATAGCTAATAACTCTCTTTCAATAGTAGTGTAATTAATTTGAGCATTATTTAGAGTTTTACTAGCATAATTTTTCACTTTAAAAACTTTGTTGTGCCTTTGTCCTAAAACAACCCCAATAGCATAATCACTAGCATCACACATTATTTCAAATGATTTTTCCCAATTAGGTGGAACAATTATAGGTGCAGTGATTAATTTTTCTTTCAATAATTCAAATGTTTTATGCATTCTTCATTAAAATCAAATTTTGTATCTTTTTCTAAGAGTTGGCATAATGACTCAGTTATTTTAAAAAAAAAATTCATATAGCGTCTGTAGAAACCAACATGTCCTAGAAAACTTCTTACCCCTTTAACTTTAGTAGGAGGTGATAATTTTTCAATAACTTAAATTTTTGCAGGATCTACTTCTATGTCATTGTCAGAAATTTTATGCCCAAGTACAATACCTCTTGCAATCATAAATTGACATTTTCCCCAATTTAGTACTAGGTTGCTTTTTTCACATACCTCAAGGAATTTTTCTAAATTATTTAAATATAATTCAAATGAAGTTCTAAATATAGAAAAATCATCCATAAACACTTCTATTTCATGTTCAATAAAATTGCTAAAAATTGACATCATACATCTTTAAAATGTTGCAGGTGCATTGCATAGTTCAAAAGACATTCTACGAAAATCAAATGTTCCATATGAACTTGTAAATGTTGTTTTCTCTTGATCTTCTGGAGTAGTTAGAATTTGGTGATAACCAATATATCCATCTAAAAAGAAATAATATTTATTTCCAGTCAATCTATCCAACATTTGGTCTAGAAAGGGTAAAGGAAAGTGATCTTTTCTGATGGCCATATTTAATTTTCTATAGTCTATACAAATTTGCCAACATGTAACTTGTATTATTGGAATTAATTCATTTTTCTCATTTTCTTCAACGGTCACTCCTCCTTTCTTCGAAACACAGTGAATTGGACTTACCCAAACACTATTTGAAATAGGATATATAATTCCAACATCTAGCCATTTTAAATTTTTTTAAACAACTTCTTTCATTATTGGGTTTAATCTCCTCTAAGGATCAGCTTTAGGTTCATATTATTCATCTAATAGAATTATGTGCATACAAAATAGAAGGACTAATTCCTGTAATATCTGCTAAAGTCCATCCAAAAGCCTTTTTATATTTTTTTAACATCTTTATTAATTTTTATTCTTGAATTTCAGTTAACTCAGAAGATACAATAACAGACAATGTATATGACTCTCCTACAAATACATATTTTAAATGGGCAGGTAATATCTTCAATTCAAGTTCAGATGGTTTAATACTTAAAGGAATAAGATTTTTATTATCATTTTCCAACAAGTCTAATGTTTCAAATTTGTCCTGAATATAATCCAAATCCTCTTCTTTTATCTTGTCCTTGTTCTAAAAAAAAGCTCCTTGCTTTACTTTGTCATCAAACTCATTCTTAAATTGCTCATTACTCAGATAATCAATTACTTCCATCCTGAAAAATTTATTATTTTTTATATTGTAAGATATTTCATAGCTTTTGCAATATTAAATGTTACTTCTTGATCATTAACTCTCATTATTAATTCTCCTTTTTGAACATCTATCACAACTCTCCTTATTGCAAGAAATGATCTTCCCAAAATAATAGGAATCTCTTTATCTTCCTCCATATCAAATACTATAAAGTCTGCAGGGAAAATAAATTTATCCACTTTTACCTATACATCTTCTATAACTCTTTTTGGATAAGTTATTGATCGATCAGCTAACTAAAAGTTACAGTGATAGGGAAAATCTCTCCCAAATCTAAACTTTTAAAGATCGATAGAGGCATAATATTGATATTCGTTCCAAAATCACATAAAGCATTTCCAAAAAAATTTTCACCAATAGCATAAGGTATAGCAAAACAATCAGGATCTTTTAATTTTTTAGGAAACTTTTCTGAATAATAGCATTACACGCTTCACTGAGTGCAACAGTCTCATGATCTGTAAACTTCCTTTTCTTGTTTAGTATATCCTTCATAAATTTCACATAACTTGGCATTTGCTATAATGCTTCAACAAAAGGAATGTTTATCATTAACTTCTTAAAGATTTTCAAAACATTTGTAAATTGTTTATCTTATTCTTCTACTTCAGTCTTTGAGAAAATGGGGGTAATGGTTTTTCTAAAGGACCTTATGTTTGTTCATTTTCATTTGTTCACTTTCCATTCTTCCTCTTCATCAACTTCAGTTTCTCTTTAGATCATTATTTCAACTTCTTTTCCACTTTGTAACTGAATAACTTTAATTTGCTCCTTATTTTGATCTTTTGGATTAACTTTCACAATACTGAGTGCAGTAGAAGGTCTGCTACTGAGTGCAGTAGAAATATGTCCTAATTGATTTTCAATATTTCTAATAGCAACCCTTTGATTTTGTATTTAATTTGCCATGTTCAACATTACTTCTTCCATTGTCAACTTCTTTTCCTTAACTTCTAAGACAGGTTTAGAGTTGAATCCAAGAGGATAATAAGGTCGATAATTAGGATTTCCTTGGTTGTTAAAATTTCCAGAGAGATTCACCAAATAGTTATAATTATTCCAACTAAAATTAGGATAATTTTTCCATCTAGGGTTATAATAATTAGAATGGGGATTAATATTTTGATTATTTATAGAATTTAAAATTTCATAAGATGATTGAGTATCAATGATCTGCCCTAGTAAATTTTTCTCTAATATTGGGGGTATTTGAGAATAGTTCACTCCAATTTGATCAATCTTTTTCAAACTAGAAGCAATTTGAGATGCCAAAATAGACATTGCATCTGAGTTATGAATACTAACTACTCTCTTAGGATTTACCCTTTTAGAGGGCCATTAAAAATTGTTAGTAGTCATTTCTCCAATTAAAGAATAAGCTTCATCAAAAGGTTTTGACACTAGTGATCCACCTGTAGCAGCATCTATAATAGATCTAAGTGATCCCACTAATCCATTGTAAAATGTTTGAATTATTAACCAATCTAGTAAAACATGGTTTGGACATTTTCTAAGATCTTTAAATCTTTTCCAAGCTTCATATATTGATTCCCCTTCAAACTAACAAAAAGATGTAATATCATTTCTAAGCTTAGCAGTTTTTGTGGGTGGAAAATATTTAACGAAAAATTTTTGTAATAGTTCTCCCCAAGTTCTGATAGATCCAGATGCTAATTAATTTAACCAAGCTTTGGCTTTATCCCTTAATAAAAAAGGAAAAAGGAAAAGTCTAAGTCTAACAGTATCATTAGACACTCCGTCATATTTAAAAGTAGCACAAATTTTAAGAAAACTAGCAAGATGTAGGGAGAATGGTTGAAGTTTGGAACATCTATTGTAGAATCCAAAGGAGAAAGAACTAAGGGATGTCAAAGATTCGAAGGAGAACCTTGGTGACTTCTTAGTCTACCCTATGATTTGGCTTCAGTTTCGAGGAAAAATATTTAGGTGTTTTATCCTGTTAATTTTATTAATTTAGGACTTACATATGTGTGAAACAATCACACAAATTGTCCAGAAGATATGAGGATTTAGGTCGTGACGAACGACAACCTTGTAATCCTAAGATGATTTAAGGCTTAGATTGTACAACAGAGCTATACAAAGGCCTAAAAATGAGTTGAGGATTTATGTTACATAAGAAAATCACCGCAAAGTCTTATGGTTTGGTTGTTAATTCTATTGAAGGAATGGTTTAGCTGATGTAAACAGGTTTTGTTGTTTGAAGATAGTCGTGCTGCCCACCGTGCTAGCTCCAAGCTCCTTGCCATGACGAGTTTAAGTTTTTTAATGTGTCAAGTTATGATGTCAAATCAGATGGCCCTATGGTTATAGTCATTTAAATATTATGGGGGATGTTAAAGTTAATTAGAGCTACATCAGTTAGGATCCTACAGTTCCCTCATTCTAGTACCGATATTTTCTATCAGATTTATTTAGTCCAAATGAATTTACTAAACTCAACTTAATGAGTTCCATACTTTCATTTAGACTATGGGAAGTCTCGTTAGCAACCGTAAGTTACCTCCTCCAAGGGATTCCCGATCATCCGATAGATACGTCTTAATTTAGTTGCAATTCTTGTTTGTGTGATGTTTAAAATTAAATTTTGAGTTGTCTTATATTTTGGATGTTATGACGATGAATTTTATCTTGGTTGATTTTAGTTTTGATTTTAGTTTTGTAGCTATCATAGTAGTTTTAGGTTTTTATGCAGGGAGACATTGTTGTTTAACATGCAAGTTTTATAAGCATGAAAGTATAGTACAAAAATTAAAAGAGAAAACGGTATTGTAAACTGTAAAAGCGTATCTGGCGAGTCTTCTCGTTCCATCACCTGAAAGGTCAATACTTGCAAGATATGTAGATAATATTGCAAGGAATTTAAATTGCATGAGTAGATGAAGGTTTAACTACCAAACTCCAAGTTATGATTTTGTTAAATCTTGGAAAATCCTAGTGGATAAATTTAGAACAAAATATGATAAGTATAATTTGTCATTCAAAATATCCAATAGATTTCACAAATATCGAGATAAGAAAAAAGATAGAGAAAACTACTCAGATCTCATGAGGAAAACACAATAAAACTCGAAATTCATATATAAAATCAAAGTCATAAAAACTACAATAAGTAAATAACTTATCTCTAATTTCTCCCCAAGAAAACTCCTCGAAGTTCTTCTGAATCTCTTCCTTTCTTTACAACACACAAAATTCCTCTTCGAAGCAGCAAGGAGGAAGAAATCTCTCACTTTCCCTCCACTCTTGTAATCTCTCAAAGAATTCCTCACAATTTTGACACTCTAATAAACTCTCTACACATAAATGGAACATTTCTAATATCCAAGACCTCTATAGGTTTTGGCCAAAATATTCTTTTAAAGTTGTGGATGAGTTTTCCCAAGAATTGCCTAAGCATCCCTTCAAAATTTGGCCTTATCGAAAGCCTGATTGGGCATAACCGCCGACCTTGCTGTCGGCGGCCTCGAGGGCGCCTTCGGCAGACCTTCATAATGAATTAATTCTTGAGTCTCGGGAATGCTTTTCGTCGGCGGGGTCAATGGCGACGTCGGCGCCATAGTTCAATTCTGCACATTTTGGTCCTTTTCGCTCCAAATTCGCTTCTTTTTGCATCTTTTTGCTCCAATGACCTAATTCATCAATCCTGCAACAAAACATCAAAAATACCTTTCTTTAAAGTGCAATATCATAAAAAATAGTACAAAATAGGTATGAAAATCTTAATATAATTTCCTTTGGTCACTACTTATCCATGTGGTGCTGACTGGATCCTAGGTAGCTCCGAAAGAACACGTGGCACTCCGCCATTTGATGCTGCCATCCCCCTCAGCTGCTATACAGACCACGCTTTATGCATCATGGATCTATCTGGCTTGATCTCATCCGTCCATTGGATACACGCGCGATCAGACGAATCTCCGTTATCTTCCCTAAGTGACCTAAACTCGTGAGCCGTTCACACTAAAACCTTACGATCTTGGCTTAGACTCAACCAAATATCATGGGGTTTGTTCCTAAAACTTCATCTACTCAAGACAAACACAACTATATGGTTTATACGGTATGAAATATAATAAATACGTACAGAGGGTCGAAACAAGCTCGTTTTAGGGTTGAAGTTCAATACCTTTGTCTAAGAGGGGAGGCCTCAATCAGATGGTTGTGGTAGCTTTGATTGGTCCCAATGAACCTCCAGATGAAGTCCCAATCCTTGGTGAATGTTCTAATTATGAATTTGATCTAGCTCGATTTCAGGTGTTGGTCTAGAGCTAGGATATAAGTTGTTTGAGAGGGGTGCTTTTGTGGGGAATCAACTTCTTTCATTGTGGGGATGGTTAATTGGAGTTTGGTTCACTGTGGAGGTGTGGAGAGATCTGTCCTAGTTTTGGGGCAAATTTCAGTGAAGAAATTGGCTCTATGGAGCGGTTATTAGTGGCTGAGAGCAAGGGATTGCACTTGGGATGGTTTAGAGAAGCTTTGGTGAGATTTTGGCAGAGTTTCCTTTGGATTTCAAGCACACCTTCTTTAGCCATGGAGAGCTCCATTTAAAGCCATGGCTACCAGGTGGAGCTCAGAGCTTAGAGTTGGGTGCTAAATCTTGTTGAGGTGGAGGGAACAAAGTCTCTAATGGTCAATGGGAGTGAGCCAAGTCAGGAAGGTTCAATTTTGGATTTTGTCCACTTGGGGCTCCCTTGGGCTGGCTATTTCCGACGGCTGAGGAGGTGGTTGGCCAGGCTTCAGTCAATTCTTAGCTCAGGGAAGGGTAAGCAATGATGAAGGAGATATTCGAGTTTAGGCCAAATATGGGGTGAAATCCCTTAAATAAAGAGACCATTGGTCTATAGCTCATTTTGGTTGGTTTAGGTGGGTTTAGCCTAGTTTATAGGGTGTGATTAGTGGTTGTGGTGTCATCAATTTGGTGGCTTAGGCATGGCTAAGTCAATTTTGGTGCATGGGTCCAATTTGGGTCCAATTTAGGTCCATGAATTTGAGCCCAATTGATTGATCAACATTATGTAGGTGATTGCTATGAAGATTTTTGGTGAAGGATTGATATGATTTTGAGTTCAATTGGAAGCTCAATTTGAAGGATTTTGGGATTTTGGTCAATTTGGGGCATGTTGGACTAGACTTGGGTCTAGATTGGGCTAAGGTTGGGTGAGGTTCAAATTAATGGTTGAAAATGGTCTATATCAATTTCATAAAGAGTTTTCAACTTAAATTGGGTGTCAATTTTTTGGGTCAAGGCATTCAACTTGGTGGAATTTGGAGACATGACCAATTTGGTGCAAATTTGAGGATTTTTGGATTTGGGTTCAAGTTAACTAAAATTGAGGCTTCATAAAGGCCAATTAAGAGTTCAATTTGATGTGTATGATTGTTATGAAGAGTTAAGGATTCAAATTGAGGCAAATTGAGAAGGCTATGAGGTTCAATTTGGTGGGATTAAGTCATAGAGCCAAAATTGGGGGTTTGACGTGGATCAAAATTGAGCTAAAAAAATAGGCCAATAATGCTTGGATTTGGTTTATATTGGTCATATGAAAGGTGAATTTGAGTTGAGAATTGAAATTGAGAGAAATTGGAACCAAATTAATGGACATTTAAGGTGAATTTGGGGAAATTGGGCCCCCTTAAAGGCAATTAGGGGCTTTTAGTCAAAATAGTCAAATTGGCCAACTTGGGTTCAATTGGAGGGTCCAAATTGGTTTTGAAAGCATTTGGAGTGATTTTGGAGGTTTTGGGAAAGTTTGGAGTGTTTAGTGTATTTTTGTAATTTTGGCAATTTTGGGGGTCTTTTGGTAAATTTGGAATTTTTGGTGGTTTTGGGTAATTTAGGTATTTTGAAATGGTTTGAAATGATTTTTGAAAAAAATTGAGTATTTTTGGGTGATATTGGGATTTTTGGCCAAATTTGGGAGGTGGGGGTGTTTAGGCAATTTGGGTAGGTTTGGGGGTAAAAAGGTCAAATTGAATATTTTTGGTAGAATTAGGGTGTCAACCACCATATATGAGCTATGGACCAATGGGATCCTCATTTAAGTCCTCTATGTATTAGTCTTAGCTAAACCCTAGCCTAGGACTAGTGGGTTTATGGGACCATCTGCAAGAGTCTCCCAAAGGATCAAAGGATCCAAGTCAACCATTTTTTGGGTTTTAGGATTGTGAGTGAATATATGTGATAGCGAGTCTAGTGAGTGAACAAGCACCAGAGCAACACCTAAATTCAACCTTAAGGTCAATCAATCCTATGGGGACTCATCTTGAGCTCCCTCATACTGACCCCACCTACTAAGTGCTAGAGGTTGAGACCAATATGTGTAACTTAAAGTTGAGCAATGGTGAGGGTTCCTTTCTAGTTTTCTCGGAATAGTCAATAAGAAAGTCTTATGGCTAGATCCTAGGCTATTAAAGAGGGAAAACTAAACATCAACCAAAAGTGAGGTCAACAAGCACAACACTATATTTCTATTGAAGATCTCGTAGTGGAGAAGCAAAGACCCAACGAGCCTCTAGTGGATTTTATCTTGAGGAAGAGAAACCTTAGCATGAAGTGTGAACCTCAACTACAGGAACAACATGCGATTAAGATTTTACTCAAAAGCATACATGGGCTAGTAACTTTCATGTTCAAGGGACTCACGATCAAGTTCTAGAAATTGTTAAGCAAAGCCAGCAGTTTACAAGAGGAAGTTAAACAAATGGATTCTCAAAAGAAAACAGAGAAATCCGAGACAACCAGAGCATTCTAGAAAAGATCTGGGACAGTGTAAACTATCCATAAAGGAAAGTAACCAATAAAAATACAGGTGGAACATTCTTATCAAAGTTCCCAGCAATCATTACAGCATGCTCAACAAACACAACAGTATGGACAGTCCAGCCAATAGTCATACCAGGGAGGAACATACCGAGTAGAAGGTAGAATGGGTCCGACTCTTTCAGAACGAAGAAGAAGAGTGTATTCCTTCAAAGATGAGGCTGTGCCGAAGATGTTCATAAACTTAATGAAAAATCCAGAGTTCAGATTGTCAGAACTAAAGAAGTCCGAAGAGGTTGACAAGAAAGAATATCCCAATTTTTGCCTCTACCACAGGAAGTTGGGGCATACAATAGAGGGCTACTTTATTTTCAAGGATTGGCTCAAGAGGAATTACAAAGAAGAAAACAAAACAATCCTGAAAGAATATTTCAAATAGCCTGAAAAAGTTTCTAAAAATCTTATTTCTACCGAGCTAATCGTCCCAATAGATCCATATGCAGAAAAAAAGGATGAAGCACATTTTGGAGCAAGTCATCCAAGAAGATACTGGGTCAGATTCAGACTGCTTCAGTTCAGGCGGCCGTTCAGAGTCTACATCCTACTCAGCCTAAGTTGGAGATTTCGCTAGAAAAGCCACCGCAATCGGAAGAGAAAGAAAAGAGTAACATCGTGAAGATTGATAGCGTGGGGGGGTACGATAAGGGCTGCCTCTGTTAGGTTTGTTGTCTCGGATTCAGGGAAGAAAATCCTCAAACCCCTGACCATGTATGATTATCTTTTTGCCCCACCAGAGTATTATGAATATAATGCTTATGATTTCAGCTACGTCTTGACTATTTTTAATGATAACATAACTGACTTTGGTCAATCTAACCTCGATCTCGATTTCCAAACCGATCCTCAAATCGTACTCGAGTTCGATAAATTCATTAATGAGAACGACGAAGGCATCGGCAATACCGATTACGATAGTACCGAGAGTGAGGAGTCAGTCCTAGAGTGCCACGGTGTACCGCTTGCTATCAACTTGGATCTCTCTGATGAAGAAAGAATAATAGAAATGTTTCTTACAACATCTCAGGAAAAAGAAATTACAGAAGTGAATCTAAGGAACGGGAAAGTATTACCTTCAAGGTTAGCTCCAGTAGATAAAGGAAAACAAATAATCACTCGAGAAGAGCTACCTCCATCTCCGCCAGTGGAAGAGCCACATAGCCAAGTGAAAATCAGAAGATTATACAAAGTTGATTATAATGTGCTAACTCATCTTAGGAGGTTACCAGCCAAACTAAACATTTATGACACTCTAATTCTGTCAAAGGAGATGAGAGAATCTCTAGTTACAACCTTGCTCGACCCAAAGATTTGTTTGGCTCAGTTGGGGAGCACATCCTCAGATGAAGTTTATTCGTTAAAAGAACAGCCTAGGATAACATTCACATATGAAGACTTATTGCTCGGTACCACTGACCATAATCGACCGCTCTACATCTCCGTCAATATTGATAGATTTGTATTGTCCAAAGTCTTAGTAGACCCGGGAGCATCGCTAAACTTAATGAGTTTACGGACGTTGACATATTTGGACATTGAGGCTCAAGAGCTTACAGATGATAAAATGATCTTAAGAGGATTCTGTCAAAATGGAGAAAGAGCTCTTGGATCAATTACACTGTTAATGAAAGCTGGAGAATTAGTAACAACCGCAAAATTCCACATCATCGATGCAGAGACTTCTTGCAATGCTCTACTTGGATGGCCATGGATTCACGAGCATAATATGGTTCCATCATCCTTACATCAATGCATCAAGTATTTCAAAGAAGGACAAGAACATTTTATTAAAGGGGATTTACAATGATACTTAGTTCATGAAGTAGGCATTCATGAAGACGCCGCCTACTACGCACCTCCAAAGAAAACAGTCTTTTCTTGTGAAGTTGTGATAAATGAAATGCAAGACTCAGAAAGATCACAAAGAAGAGGCCATTCAACTCTGCTTCAACAATCTACTATCGTCTCCCCACAACGAGGTGGTAGAGGTTCTTTTAGCCCATATACCCGAGATCGAGGCCGGGGACGTGGACGAGGAAGAACCAACACAATTGTTGAACGAACTATGTCGACCATCAACATCGACATGGAAGAAAGTTCTGATGAAGAAATTTTTTAAGAAGAAATGATGATGATAAAGCAAAAGAAACCTCAATACGAGATCTCCTCGGAAGACATGAAAAAATATGAATACAAGTCAATGTATGATCGGATCAACCACCAAGTGAATGTCATGACCCTTACTCGAATCTATCCTCAAAAAGTTGAGAGTCTAAAGGTTAAGGAAGTCTGTAGTGTTGGTTTGAAGTCAATCAAGTTTTACCGTGCTTCTCTTTCTACTAGTTCTGAAAATCATGTAAATTTAGAAGAGGATTCTAATGAATTAATGAAATTACCTTTTGGTTAGTTTTCTCCTTGTATATAAAAATTAGTTCAACGGGGATATTTGCCAAAATAAATGCCAAAAGATAAGCTACAACTTTTTGAAAAATTGTGGAATGTTAAAAGTCGAACTCCTAATTCAAAATAAGGTCTCGAATTCGGTACGGTGGGATCAGTTGATGATTCTGAATTTTGCATGATTATTACTAATGTATTAGAAGAGGACTGCCTCGATGTAAGTGATGACTCTCAAGAACAGTTAATAGATGATGCTCCATCGAAATTTGAAGAAAAGATTAAATCAACGATTGATGAGTAAAAGAAATCAACCTCGGGACTGAGGAGCAGCCCCGACTAACCTTTATAAGTTCCTTACTTGGCAAGGAAGAATCCATAGAGTTGATAAAGATATTATCAGAATTTAAAGATTGCTTCGCCTGAAGTTACGATGAAATGTCAGGGCTATCAGCAAAAGTTGCAGTACATAAGTTTGGATGGATAAAGATATGACCATAATAAAATAAGCTCCCAGAAGGATGTGTTTTGAAATAGAGCAACAAGTCATTGTCGATGTGAAGAAATTAATAGACACTAAATTTGTAAGAGAAGAGTAATATCCCACATGGTTAGCCAAGATCAAGCCAGTTAAGAAGAAAAATTGACAAATCTGTGTATGTGTCGATTTCAGGGATCTAAATAAGGCATGTTCAAAAGACGAATTTCCATTGCCGATTCAAGTCATTGCCAAGGTGTCGTACGCTCTGGTGAGAGATGTTCTCTACAAGAGGTCATTTGATCAGATGTGGCTGTGATGTCTGAGCAGAGCAAAAGCACAAAAGATTGTCAAAGAAGTACATGCCTGATTGTGTTGTGCTCAGTAGTCGGGACAAAGATGAAGATGAAGATCAAAAGACTGGGATATTATTGACCAACAATGATATTCGATTGTATGGATACAGCTAGAAGGTGTCACCTTTGCCAAGTGCATGGGGTAGTCTTACACCAACCTCCGAATGTGTTACACCCAACTGTTGCCTTGTGGTCATTTGAGTGTTGGGGCACGGACATAATAGGTCCGATAGACCCTCCATCCTCCAAGGAACACAGATTCATTCTTGCTACTACAAATTACCTCTCCAAGTGGGCAGAGGCAGTGCCGTTACGAGAGGTTACAACACAACATGTTCTGCAATTTTTCAAGACCAATATAGTTTACCGTTACAAAGTTCTACGTAGAGTAATTTTTGACAATGGGACAGCCTTCAAGAGCACGAAGATCAACAACTTTGTCAAACAATATGGGTAGATTGGGGGTACTCAACTATTTACTATCCCAAAGCAAATGACTTAGCTGAGGCTTTCAACAAAACACTGATGCAGATATTGAAAAAGACATTAGACGAAAATAAAAGAGATTGGCATAACAGAATACTAGAGGTTTTATGGGCCAAATAGACAACATTCAGAACTCTCACTCAATGTACACCCTATGCGCTTGTGTACAGGTCCGAGGCCATACTACTGGTAGAAGTTCAGACACCGTCTCTCAGACTCACTGTTGCCAACCAAATCACAATAGAAGAAAGTGCAAAACTCAGACTTGAAGAATTGGAAGTCTTAAAGGAAAACTAATAGAAGCAAAACAACACTTGGAGCTCTACCAAGCAAGGATGGTGCAGGCTCATGATAAATTTGTCTGCTCGAGGACATTTAAACTTGGTGATCTTGTCCTTGTTCTCAAAAGTCCTTTTCTTACACACCGTAAAATAGGTGAAAAATTTGAACTGACTTGGGAGGGACCATTTGTCATAGAAGAAGTCTACTCAGGAGGATCTTACCAGCTGGTGGATTTCCGGGGCGAAAGACCTATGCTGCCGGTTAATTTTCGCTACTTGAAGATATACTACCCAACATGATGCCGCTTGAAATCAACATTTGATTTTTGAAATTTTGATTGTTCTGGGGTTATTTATTTAGCCAAACAACTATGACTGGGTCCAAAATTTTGTGATAAATTAACCTCAATAAAATAAAAAAAAATTCAAATTGCTCATTTTATTTTTTTATTTATAATTTCTAAATCTAATTAAAATTAAATAAAATTGAATAAATAAAATTTTCAAATTATCAAAATTATTGATGCTTCTTTTTTCTATTCTTGTTCATGCTGGATGTCAGCGCATTGATGTTTTTTTGTCTTCTGCAGAAGAAATGTCGGAGCATAAACTGATCTTTTCCTTCAAAGTTGGCTTAAATCTCGCACTAGATAAGGAAAGGGCTGCTCATGTTGGCGTCATAGACCTTGATTTTGACTTTGGTTAGGTTGATGTGAATTATGAAGGTCCCCTAATGAAAATTGTCAGTCGGCGGGAAAAAGAAGGATTGTCATCTCTACTAAAAATTGGAGCTAAAGACGATTCCTCGCATAAGAGAAAAAAGATGATCACTCAACAATACCCAGTGGAGGGGACCAGTCGTCTACAGTCCTTGATAACTGCATCGACGGGGGATTTAATAGGTACCAATGAGGATAGAGTGACTGACGTACCACTTCGAAGTACACAGCGTCACAACGCCAACCGACACAAACTCAGGGCCTTTCTACGAGAGGAAAGGAGACAACAGAGAGAAGAAACCAGATTACTTACCCCAATTCCTGAGGGGAGATTTATGAACCACTTATGAAAGAAACCTCTTCCAGTCTACCAGGTACAGAGGATAAACTGGAGCCGGTCGCAGAGCCGATGCAGACAGAGATGCCTCATGAGTCCTATAAGGGTTGTCCAATGTGTAATGCAAAGCTACCCACAGGAGCATCTTCCGGACAAACATTCGTAGAATGCCCAGGATGCAATGTTATACACTTGGATTACTACAGTTCAGTGCAAAAATTCACAGCCACTAGAGTAGGAGGTCACGAGGCAGCACATACAGATGTTGAATCATATATTGCACTACCTGCAGATAAAGAGCATGCACTAGTTGTTGAAGAGGTTGAGACAAGAAGGCCACCTCGACAATTTGATGATATTCCTACAGCTGAGATGGAGAGAATGAGCAGGGTAAAGCGAAGAGAATTTGAATTTTATGAAGAGGTCCGGGGCGACGTCGTCAATATATTGGAGGGTCTGACGCTATATACTGAAGCCTTCTTAGAGAGCGATGAAAAGAGGATTTTGGATTGTGTATTTGATTTGCAAGCCAGAGGCTTAGCTGATCTGCTGAGGCCAAGAACATATGTAGAACCACAAAAGTGGATGTACGGGAAAGATAGAATAACCATTCATTATGTTTGTTGCTACAATTTCATTGAAGACATACAAGGGAACCCCCCTCGTATCTTAAGATACGATGAGGTGGATCTGATGTCTTACGTGATAAAGAGAATGGTTAAAAGATTAATTCGACGAAGTATACTACCGCCAGACTACATTCCGAACACTTGCATCATCAATATTTATGATGAAGAGAGTTGCATTCATCCCCATACTGGCCATCATGATTTTGTTAGACCCTTTTGTATAGTGTCTTTCATCAGCAAAAGAAATATACTCTTTGAAAAAGAGATTGATATCATTGGTCCCGGGGAATTCATAGGGTCCGTTAAAATTTTGCTGCAATAAGGATCGGTGCTGGTCTTAGATGGAAATGGTGCTGATTTAGCTAAACATTGCATCCCGGAAGTGCGACATCCCCGAGTTTCCGTAAAATATATTTTGAAAATTAAATATGATTAAAACAACAAAAAAAGAAAATGATAAATTTGCTGAGTTTGCTTATCTCGAGTTCGAGATTACTTACTCTTTTCTTACACAACGCGATTATCCTGGTCTACACCAGTTTTCTTCACATCTTTCGAAATTTTACATTTTGCATAAAATCTCACAAAATGACACAAAATTTCACAAGTTTTCCTCATGAATTTCCATCTTCACATGCCACATATCTATAAGGTCAAAACCACAAATTCTCTGCACTATGTTCATATCGTTCTCGGGTTAGTACTGAGATTATGATTCCCTCCGCTACCTCTTGGGTTGGATCTGAGTCCTCGAGCATTTCTTCCCAATGTAATGATATATTCCCGATCAGCCTTTGTGTTGGATCTGAGTCCTTGAGCATTCCTCCCCAACGTAGTGATATTTTTCCATATAATAACAACCTTCGGGGAAGAGGATACAGGCATCCGCTTACACATTGCTTAGCAATAATGTCAACCTTTGGTGAAGAGGATACAGACATCTGTTTCCACATTGCTTAGCAATAATATCAACCTTCGGGGAAGAGGATACAGATGTCGGCTTCCACATTGCTTTGCAATAATATCAGCCTTCGGGGAAGAGGATACAGACATCTACTTCCACATTTCTTTGCAATAATATCAGCCTTAACGTTCGGGGAAGAGGATACAGATATTCGCTTCCACATTGCTTTGCAATAATATCAACGTTCGGGGAAGAGGATACAAACATCCACTTACACATTGCTTAACAATAATATCAACCTTCAGGGAAGAGAATACAGACATCCGCTTCCACATTGCTTAGCAATAATATCAACCCTTTAGAGGAAGAGCATACATACATCTGATTCAACATTGCCTTGCAATGGTTAAACTTTAGAGGAAGAGGATACAGACATCCAATTCTGCATTGCTGTGCAATCGTTCAAATATCATACTTTAGAGGGTTGAGGGGTTAAACCCTTCGATTTATTCAAGGCATCCCATTCACATTCTTTGAGATCGGTTTAAGACCAACTTAAATGGAGTAAGGCATCTGGTTCTTTATCCAGAATTGATACACAAATTTCAAATTCCCATTTTGGGCCCAACACCTAAACCCTGACTCTTACTTTCCAATATACCTGGAACCTAACAAATTTAAATCCACCTCTTAATCCCCAGCGAGAGTTTCAAACCCTCCATTTCACTCGGATATTTCACTTGTTAATTCCCCAGTGGAAACAACTAGCACTTAGATCTGTTCTTTGTCCTAGGTCTGTTGACTTAGAAATCTGTGTTGGTTTTGTTGATCTCGTCAGTCAACGCCAATACGCGTGCTGTAGTTGCCCAACACACCACACATATTGGGGGTCCATTTGTTGACCTCATTTTTGGTTGAGGTCTAGTTTTTCCTCTTTAGTAGCATAGGTTCTAGCCATACGACCTTACTATTGGCTATAACTAGAGGACTAGAAAAGGAACCCTCACCATTAGAAATTCCACTCTTCTTTGCTTAACCTGAAGTTCCACATATTGGTCCTAACCTCTAGCACTTAGTAGGTGGGTTCAATATGGGGGAACCAAAGTGGAGTCCCCCATATGATGGACAAACCTTAGGACTAACCCTGGGTGATCTATTTTTGGTGGGGCTAACTTGCACACACTACACTCTCTCACATACCCTAAACCCTATGAACCCTTAGGTTGGTCTCTTGACTCCTTTTGGAAAGCTCATATGGATGACCCTGTACCCCTAGTTTTTGGCTAAGAGGGTTAGAACTAGCACATTGAGCATCCAAAATGAGTCATCATATGGTTCCTATTGGTTTAGTATGGCTTCATGGCTTGTTGGCTCATTTTGGCCCAAAATCACTAAATTACCAAAATATCCCTACAACCCTAATTTTTCCAAGGTTACCCAAAATACCCAAATTTGCCCAAAAAATCATCTCAAACTCCTCACCATTACCTAAATTGATCAAAATTTACGAAAATTACCAAATTTCCAAAATACTCAAAAAAATTGCCAAAATGCACCTCATGACCCAAAAAATCCAAAAGTTTCAAAAATTCCCAAAAATTCCAAAATCATCCCAAATATTCCCAATTTCAATTTTTTACTATCAATTTGACTCAATTTGACCAAAAGCCCCAATTTTCCCTTAGAGGCCCAAATGTCCCCAAATTAGCCTTAATCTTAGCTCAATTGACCTCAATCTTGTCCAATTTCAATTCCAAATCAAAATTCAGCATCCCCAATCCAATCTTAAACAAAATTCAAGCCCAATTTGATTCAATTGCAACCCCAATTTTATTCAAATCAAAAGACCCCAATTTTAATCATATGCATAAATCCATCAAATTAGCCCATCAATTCAACTCAAAATCACTTGAAATTTTTCCAAAGCCTTCATGACACATTCCTACTCCAAACTCAACATTCAATGAGCCCAAAATTTTAGCCCATAATTAATTTCAAATTCAAAAGCTCAAGCCCATCACATTTAATTTCAAAAACCAAAATCCAAAGTTCGCATAACAATTCTTTCTCTTCATCACCCATTTGACTAAAATCATTCCTAAAGTAATAAATTCAAAATCAAATCATTTCAAATAAAAAATCATGTCAAACTCCACCGAAATATTTCATAAATTCAAAAAACCCCTCCTCATGAAAGTTGACCAAGCCAAAGGGAAGCCATGAAGCCACTCCAAAGTCATAGGTGAGCCATGAGAGTCATGCCACATCATCATACTATTAGTGGCAACAGGCCAAGCCACTTTCAAATATCCTTAAGGTTCTTTTAACCCCTCCCATGAATCATCTAAACCCCATATTTAACCAAATCACTTGGATAGGGACCTTACTAATAATTAACCTGAACCATCTGATTTCCCTCAGCAGCCAAGCCAGCCTTAGCAAGTGAACCCAACCCAAATCTATGATTTGACCCAAATTGACCCAAAATAGCCCTTCACACATCCTATTTTAGTTCAACACCTTTACACATGGCCAACCCCAATTGACTTCACCAAACCCAAGCCTTGATCTTCCTCAATGGGATGTTGACCTCTCCCTGGCCGGTCGACAACCTTGACTGCTGGAAAAGCCATGACCAAGTGTTTCTCCATAACTAAAACTCAAAATTAAGCTCATCCAAACTGTCTCATCCCAATTGAATTTTTGCACATTGTTGGCATCCACATAAGCAACTTAAGACACCCACCAATTGCTTCTGGTGGCTTCTCATTCCCCCTCTATTTAAACCCACCCTCCATGGCCAAAAGAAGAGAGCTTGAAATTCCTTCGGGAGACTCTGCCAAATTGCTTCTAGAGCTTCCTTAAGACCACTTGAGTTCAACCGAACCATCCCTAGCCACTCAAATCCACTGCTCGAGCTCAATTTCGAAGCTCAATCCTTAGGCCGAAACAGAACACCTCCAAATTCTTCACCAAAATCAAATTAATTGCACTCACACCATCCCCACAGTGAGAGAGGAAGATACCTTACAAAAGCCTTATCACCAGAGCACCCTAAGGTGGAATTTGATCATACCCCCAAATCGACTTTGGTCGAAATCATATCTAGGCTATTCACCACTGCTCGAGGCTCAATACCTAGGTTCTTAGGACCCCTACGAAGCTTCCATAAGCATCCAATCAAGGCTTCCCCTCTTGAATCAAGGTGTTAAAACTGAACCCTAAATCGAGTTTCATTTGATTCTCCATGAGTATGGAGTTGATTTAAGGGTTGGCTAACCGTATGGATATGTTCTCCTAGTCAAGACAAGTCTATAGAAACAAACCTCACTTGATTTGGTTCAGAATCGAGTGAGATATTAGGTCTAGAAGATGGACGGTTTGTGGGCTTGACTCGTTGGGGATGATGACCACGTGCTGTCTGATTGAGCGTGTATCTCTTGGATGGTCCTGATCGCACCGAAAGGAACTGTGGTTCGAAAAGGGGGAGCTGATGTGGACGGCGTTGCCAAATCCAGCGGCGCCACGCGTCTTTTCAACGCATATGAGGCTAAGTAGGATAGGTAGATAAATAAGATTTTATTTGAATTATGTAAATAGCCAGAACTTAACAAATCCATAACTTTGTGTAGAAAAATCACAAAAATAAAATAAAAATACCTTGTTGCTCGGTGAAGAGAGGAGAACAATGTGGAAATATTTTCATGTCCATTTGATGCATATTTTATTTTTAATTAAGTAGATGGTATTTTTGTTATTTTAATTCTTCATTAGCATAGACATTTCACCATGGCATGGGACCATGGGGCTTTTGTTGTCTCTATTGTTTGGCATCTCATCTGATTTTTCCAAGGTCAGGGGGCATCTCTAACTAAACATTTCTAATTTTCAAGTTAATAGTCTCTGTTTTGGTTTAAAAACTATAATAGATAAAATATTCATCAGAAAAATATAAAACTTATTTTGGTAGGTTCACTGTGGTCAGAGAAGCCTATGAAAAATATAAATTTAGTTTAACCCATTTTAAAAAATCCTAATTGTCACCAACCTTAAAAATGAAGATAAAATTAATTTGGAGTAATTATAAATGTAAATGACATGGAAATCTTACTCCACTGTAACTTAATGTTAGAGGAACTCCCCATAAAAATTTCAAGACAATGGAAGTTAATTTGATTACCAAAATGAATTTTTAAGATAAAATGATATTTTTGATATTAAAATAATCATAATAATTAAAATACAATTAAAAAAATCACCAAATTTATTTTGGGAGTTCCTTATGACCAGAGGAACCTAATAAAAATAAATTTAAAATTAAAATTAACACATCATTTTTAAACTACTTTTGAGTATTTAAATGATTAAAATTAACTCAAAATCATAAAAATAACAAAGTTGTAAAAACATACTAAATATCACATTTGGTTTATTAATCACCTAAAACCAATTAAAATAATTTTTCTAATTTTACAAGTCAATATATTAATTTTAAAAGGCTTAAAATGATTTTTTTTCTGATTTTTCACTAAAATAGTTCTAATAATTAAAGTATAAATCACAAAAATAAAAAAAAATTCTTTTGGTTCCCTAAACTCCGAGAGATTTAATAAAAATATAAAACTTAATTTTCCATGTAAATATTATTTTATATTTAATTAATACTCAAAACAGACAAATAATTTTAATAATTAAGTTAAATTTATAAAAATCATGAAAATTGGTCCAAGTGGTCTTCTGACCTAGGTGAACCTCCAATAATTTTTTTAAGAACAGAAGTTTTATTTTGGTTAAGTTATCAAATTTTCATTGAAAATCCGTATTTTTGCATTAAAAATAATTATTAAATTAAATAAATTAAAAAAATCACATTTTTTCCACCGATGTTTTAATTAACCCATGAGTGAGGTAACATAAAATTTTCAAGTCATTGGTGTCTAATTTAATTTGGTGTCTAATTTAATGAATTGTAGGGTATTAAGGTCTTAGGGGCAAAAGGGTAATTTTGGAATTTAAGGCTTAACCAAAGGACTAAATGGGCAACAAATGATCTTAATTGATATGTTTTGATGATTGGAATATATAAGGGGTAAGTGGAAACCAATTTCATTTTGTTCTTATAAAGGATGAATTTGTAATTTCTTAAAAATTAATGAAATTTGGGAGAGTATTTAAATAAGGGGATATTAAGGTAAGGGGTTTGATTTTGGAAGATCTTAACTCACTAATTTTAAGCCTCAATTAATAGTTTTAAAATGATTTATAATTCATGATAAGGATTAAGAATATGATTATTGAAATTTTTTTTTAAAAAAAATTACAAATCTACCCATTAGTGAAGTTTAGAAAATAACATTTCAAAACACTACAAGCCCATTCTTTAAAAATCAAATTAATTAAATTTCTTAATTGAGTTGAGTTTCCCCCAAGGGTCTTTATTCATGTAATTTATAAGTGAGATATCAAGTAATAATTACTCCACTTATGAGATAATTATGACATCAAATGCATTAAGCATAAGGGTATTAATTGGATGAACTATATAACAAATATGATAAAACCATAATGAACTCAAGATAACTCTTAAGAACATGAAATGTCTAAGGTATCACCCAAAACTTCTTCATGATTCTTTGGAAATCTTGAAGGAAGTGTGAGCTTATCATAATTTGCTTAATGGAATCATCCTTAAAATTTAAATACATCAAGATACGACATAGGATTTAGAAGGCACATTTTAAGTCAGTACTTCCTAATTTTTCTATAAAGCGTGCTTTAATTCATGCAAAATTATCTATGTATGTGCTTTGCAAGTATTGAAGTTTCCGGTGGAGGAACGGGAAGACTCCCCAGGTACGCTTTTATAGTTTACAGCACCTTATTTTCTTGTACTTTCTACACTGTACTTTTATGCTTACAAATTTGCATGCTAAACAACGATGTCACCCTACATGAAAATTAAAACCTTTAGGATAGCCACAAAACTAAAACTAAAATCAACCAAGATAAAATTCACCGCCACAACATTTAAAATATAAGACAACTCAAAATTTAACCACAAACATCACAAAACAATAATTGCAACTAAATTAAGACGTCTCTATCGGATGATCGGATCCGTCGGAGGAGGTAACCTATGGTTGCTAAAGAGATTTCCAGCGGCATAAATGAAAGTATGGAACTAATTAAATTGAGTTTAAAAAATTCATTTGAACTAAGTGAATCTGATAGAAAATAGTGGTACCATAATGAGGGAACCATAGGATCGTAACCGTTGTCGATCTAATCGACTTTAATATGCCACATAATTTTTAAATAACCATAACCATAGGGACATCTGATTTGACATCATATTTTCGACAAATTAGAAAATTTAAACTTGCTGCGACGAGGAGCTTGGAGCTAACATCGTGGGCAACACGGCCATCTTCAACAGAAAAACATGTCTTCACCAGCTAAACTATTCCTTAGAATTAAATAACAAATCTATAGGAATTCGAGGTTGTTTGCTTATGCAACATAAATCCTCAATTTATCTTTAGGACTTTGTATAGCTTTGTTATACAATTTAAGTCATAACCTGCTTTAAGATTCTGAGGTTGTCGTTTGTCATGTCCTAAACCCTCACATCTTCTAGACTATTTGTGTGATCATTCCACACGAATATAAGGCCTAGTTAATAAAATTGATATGATGAAACATTCAATAATTCTAATCTCTAAAATTGAAGTCAAACCATAAGATAGCTTGGGAAGTCACCGAGGTCCTCCTCCAGATCTATGACACCCCCTAGTTCTTCCTCCTTTAGATTTTACAATAAAATGTTACAAACTTGAGTTATTCCCCTTTCACACCTCTTTGTCTGATTTCGTTAAAAATTCGTAATCCTTTGATCTCTTTGAAGATAATATTCCCTGATTTTTGTCGAGAGTTTTCTTAGGTTACTTCGGTTATCTAAGATGTAATTAACTATAGGGGTTTGCTCTTATAGGAAGCATTTCTGAACCCAGCTTAATATAAACTCTATTTAATTATTCATATTAAATAGAGAAAATTGTCGGCTTATAAATAAAATGATTTTTTTGCAGACTAAACAGATGTCATATGTTTCTTAGTTTATTTGATTGAACCTCACCCTAAAGTCTTGTGTTTACCTTTTGGGGTAAATACATGACATGAGGTGGAGTGCTCTTTTATTTAAACTGTGATAGATATGAAATCAGTTTGATTTTATATTTTTCTAAACTTATATATATATGTAAATTATATGTCTTTCCAAAGCGGGCGATAGGATTTCGATTCCGGCGGCCGATAGCTTCCAACGTGCAACTCTCCAACCCAAAATAGTGCCGACAACATAATAGATCAAGGATTTATCAATTTAGATTTTTAAGTATATGAAATTTACATGACACTTTTTTAGATTTTGTTAAAGATAATTGGTCTTGTGATGTTGTGGCTAATTCTGGAAAGAGATTATGGTTGTTACAGAAGAATTTGGCTCTTAAGTTAAGAAGCTTAAATCGGGATTGCTTTGGGAATATTCATTCTATGGTTTTAAATGTTGAAGGCAATCTTAGAAATTTTGAAAAAGACTATCATGAGGATATTGTTGATCATAATCTCTTCTTGGATGCACATAATTTGGCTTTAATATGGTACCTACTAAAACTGAAATTAAGGCTTCTTTGGATGGCATTGATGGTAATAAATCAGTTGGGCTTGATGGTTATTCTGCATAATTTTATAAATTTTGTTGGGAAAGTATAAAATTTAACCTTATTGGAGTTGTGCAGGATTTTTTGAAAGGGTAGGATCTTCCCAGGTACTTTAAAGCTTCTAATCTTATTCTTCTTCCTAAAGACAATAAGGGGGTTGCTTGGGATGCCTATCGTCCGATTAATCTTACCACTGTGGTTTCCAAAATTGTTTCTAAAGTGGTAGTGAATAGGTTGCAACCTTTTCTTGATAAGTTGATTTTCGACAATCAATATGCTTTTATTAAAGGTAAGTTAATTGGTGACATTACTCTTATTGCTCAGGAACTTTTACTTGGTATTGACAGAAAAGTTAGAGGAGGAAATGTTATTTTTGAAATGGATATCAGGAAAGCCACCTAATCTTAAACTTATTAGTGATTTTAATGATGCTTTACTTGATGCTGGTCTTTTTTACCTTAAGTATACGGTATTATTTTACCTGGTACAGGGGTAAGGTGTTTGAAAGGCTGGATATGTTTCTAGGTAATGAGATGTGTGTGTTATCTTATCCTACTTTCTCTGTTACTCATTTGTCTATTTGTTGCTCGCCCACACTCCCATTTAACTTTCTGTTAATCTACATAATAGAAAAAGGATGTATCAATTTAGATTTTTAAATATGTGGACTCTACATGATACCTTTTTAGATTTTGTTAAAGATAATTGGTCTTGTGATATTGTGGCTAATTCTGGTAAAAGATTAAGGTTGTTACAGAAGAATTTGGCTCTTAAGTTAAGAAGCTGGAATCGGGATTGCTTTGGGAATATTCATTCTATGGTTTTGAATGATGAACAAAATCTTAGAAATCTTGAAAAAGATTATCATGAGGATATTATTAATCATAATCTCTTCTTGGATGCACAACAAATATTAGTTGCTGCTATTAATATGGAAGAGGCTTTTTTCAAGCAAAAGGCCATGAGAAATTTCTTTGTACATGGTGACAGGAATACTGCATTTTTTATGCATTTATCAAGAAATGTAAGTTAACTACTTTTATTAGTAAAATTAAGAATGATAGAGGTATGATTCTTACTTCTAGTAATGCTATTGATGTTGATGTTATTACATATTTTACTAATTTTCTCAGTAGTGACAATAGTATTCTTGATGCAATTGATTTTTCTTTATTTGCAAAGAATGAGTTTTTTGCACATAATTTGGCTTTAAATATGGTACCTACTAAAACTGAAATTAAAGCTGCTTTGGATGACATTGATGGTAATAAATCAGCTGGGCCTGATTTTTCTTGTGTAGAATTTTATAAATTTTGCTGGGAAATTATAAAATCTAACCTTATTGGAGCTATGCAGAATTTTTTTTGGAGAGAAGGATCTTTCCAAGTGTTTTAAAGCTTCTAATCTTATTCTTATTCATAAAGATATAAAGGGGGTTACTTGGGATGCTTATCGTCTTATTAGTCTTACCACTGTAGTTTCCAAAATTATTTCTAAAGTGATGGTGAATAGGTTGCAACCTTTTCTTGATAATTTAAATTCTGAAAATCAATCTGCTTTAATTAAAGGTATGTTTATTAGTGATAATGCTCTTATTGATCAGAAACTTTTACTTGATATTGAAAAAAAAGTTAAAGGAGGAAATTTTATTTTTAAAATGGATATCATAAAAGCATATATACTATAAGATGGGAGTTCATTATGGATGTTCTGAAGGCTCAAGTTTTTAATTTGACTTCGTGAAATATTATCAAGAGAATTATTGATAATAATTTTTATTTTGTTCTCATTAATGTTAATAAATGTGGTTATTTCAAATCCACTAGAGGTATAAAACAGGGTGACCCTCTTTTCCTTTTATTTTTATCTTAATAATCGCTTTTAGAAAATTCCTAATATGAAGTATAATGATATAGGTTATTCTGGAATTAATCATTTAACTTATTCTGATGATCTCATTTTTTTTACTAATGCTAATAAGAGTACCATCAAGCGTCTTTGGCAGAGTTTGAAATATTTTCAAGAGGCTTCTAGGCTTTTGTTCAATCCTAATAAGAGTAATTTCTATTGTTCTAAAAGGATTTTTGTTATTAAGAAGAACTGAATTCAAGATTTTACTGAGTATGCTAAGGGTGATTTTCCTATGGTGTATCTGGGTTTCAATTTATAAAAAAGCCGACGAAAAATGTATTTGTTTGAGAATATTATTGATAAAATCAGAAAGCAGAGTTTGTTATGGGATAATCTCCTTCTATCTTATGGTGGTAAGGTGATGTTGCTTAAAAGCATTTTAACTTCTATTCTTTTATTTATTTCATGTTTTTTTAAGATGCCTTCAGGTGTTTGTACTAGTTGGAAGGTATTTTTAATAAATTTTTATGGGCTGGTAAAGATATTAAACTTCATTGGATGAGATGGAAACATATGTGTAAGCCCATAAGCAAAGGTGGTGGTCTTGGTTTCATTCTCTAATGGATACTATGCATATCAATTATATGAAGTTTGGGATGAATTTTTGTATTGGCAACTCTCTTTGGGCTAAAATGATGAGAATGAAGTATTGTAAAGATGTACAACCTTTGACTTTGTCTAGTAAAGCTCTGGATTCTTTTGTATGGAAATGTTTGCTTCAGGTGGCTAATTGTATTGAATCTTACTTTTGTTGGGATATTGGAGAGGGTTGTTGTAGCTTTTGGTATGACAATTGGACCGGGCTAGGTCCTTTGGCTGATAGTTATGGGGGTCCTTTTGATATTAACCTGCAGGTTAAGGAAATGTGGATTAGGTATGATTGGAATATTAATATGCTTGCTAATATGGTTAATAAGAAGGATTTGGCTAGTATTGCTAAAATTCCTATTATTCAAGGCCAAGATAAGATCAAACTTAAAGGAAGGCTGGGTTGGTCTGCATCTAAGATTTTTTCTAATTCTCTCAGTTATTCACAAGGTCAAGATTTGTAGTGGGTTTGGAATGCTTTGGTCAAAACTACTCAATCTTTCTTTTTTTGGAAAATTTTACATAAGATTGTGCTTAAGGATGATATCTTAAAGTTTAAAAGTTTTCGGTTTCTTTCTATCTGTTATTTTTGCAAGAATCATGAAGAAAATATGGATCACATTTTCTGTAGCTATTCTTGTATTGTTGATTTGTGGGAGATGGTTTTTAATCTTTTCGACTTAGGTGGTAATAGGCATCAGCGCAAATCCATTACTCATATGATTGATGTTGGAGAAATGATGGTTCTATTTTGTACAGTTCCATTTTTATTATTGTTTTTTGGTATATTTGGTGTGCTCGAAAAGCTTGTAAGCATGAAGGTATGGTTTTCTCTATTTCTAATTTTTTTATCAAATTAAGTTTATAAGATGTTGAAGTTTGGGAAGTTTATGCATTCCTACAATTCGAATGTGAAGCGTCTGTTAAGTAAATTTAACATTGCTTTGCCTCGTAAGACTAAGCCTGCTACTATTCTGGTTCTGTGGATTGCTTCTAGATTGTATTAAGATTAATACAGATGGTAGTTGGAATAATTCTATTGCGGGTATTGATGGTATTTGCAGAGATTATTCTAGAAATGCTATTATGTGGTTTTCGGCTCCTACTAATGCTTTCAGTGTCATTGAAGCTGAAGCTGAGGCTGTGATATATGGTTTGGAGTTGGCGATAAAATGTGGATGGAATGTTATTGACATTGAAATGGATTCTTTTGAATTGCGGTCTTTTTGTTGCAGGAAAAAAGAATATCCTTCGAACTATATGATTCATTTGAAAAAAAAAATTTATTCTTATGACTGGCATTCAGGTTCGTTGGCTTTTTATTCATCGTGAAGGCAATAAGTGTGAGAATTGGGCAGCAAAGCAAGGGTTGAAGACTCAAAGGGCTATTTTTTCTACTGAGTTGCTTGCGATTCTCACTCGTTTAGTTAAGGGTAATTTGTTGGATTCTCCTTAAATTCGTACGTCTTAGTTTTTTTTTTTCTTTTTTTTCCGGAGTAATTTTTTTGTTGTTATTTCTGTTTTATGGCTGCAGACGCTTAGGTTTTTTCTTTTTCTGGATGTTGTAGTGTTTTTATTTTGTGGAGTGTAGAGGTGCTTGTGGCCACCCTCTTTGTACCTTTATTTTGTGGATATATATATATATAATCAATTGTTATATTTTAAAAACCAACCTAACGCACTCTTTTCAAATAACCTTAATTAAATGTTCTTTAAGTAACAAAACTTGTTCTTATAAAATCAAATGTTATGTTTTAAAAACCAACCTACTCCCTCTTTTCAAACAACCTTGATTAAATGTGCTCTAATTAACAAAATTTATTTTTATAAAATAAAAAATGTTGTATTTTAAAAACCAACCTAACTCTATCTTTTAAAAAACCTTAATTAAATGTGTTCTAGTTAACAAAACTTATTTTAATAAAATAAAAAAAAAAAGATTATGTTTTAAAAATCAACTTAACTCCCTTTTAAAATAACTTTGAATTAAATGTGCTCCAATGTTTAAGTTATGTTTAGAGTATTTTAAAACTCTAGTTGTTAAAGTTATTTAACGCTCAACCTACTTGATTTTTAAAAGAATAACTAAAAGAGTTGTAAATGATTAAATTCTTTTAAACCCATTTTTATGAAAAACAAAACCTCCTACAAATCTTCAAAACTATTTTTTTTTTGTTAAGAAAACCTTCATCGGGCTTATTTTTCCCAAACATTTTCTTAAGCTTTAGATCAAATTTCCAAGTAAAAAAATTAGTTTTTCTCTCAAAAAGAAAAATGTATAAAATTTTCATTATCTAAGACGAGTTTTTAAGTGTAAAATCCACAAAAATTACATGTTTACATATAGCTTTACAAATTTCCATTCAGAGGTTTACAAGTTGTATGTCTAATATGCAAACCCTAATGAATATTTGTGCATTTAGTATATCATCAATTCACATGATTAATATTTAAATATTTAAAGTATTTTTGCATGATAAATATATTTTTTCCATAACAATTATATATATATATATATATATATATATATATATATATATATATATATATATATATATATTCTCATGTGTTCAGCTTTCTCTAGGTATGAGAAAATAAAATTTCAATTATTTAATCATGTGAATAAAACTTAAGTGTTATTTTTTTTTTTTTCTTAAAGATTGACCAGAGGCTATATGATTCTAGCCCCTAACCAACCTCACGTGCCTAACCACTCGATCCCGCACTACAAGGAATATGCACTCAGGCGGACTCGAGCCCGTGACCCCAGGGGACTCACGATTGACAGTGCAGCTGCGAACTAAAGAGTCACAATGCGTGACACACTTAAGTGTTAAATATAAGTGAGACCAAACAAACATTATACATGTGAAAAAATTTTCTTTTGGATATTACATATAAACTTCAAACATATGATAGTAAAACAAATGGAAGAAACATCAAACTTGGACCAGAAAATCAAATAAAAAACATCAACTTTTAGAATAGCTTGATTCTCATGTTGATCGACAAACTAGGCTAACAAACCAAATTAAAAATAAAATATTAAACCAACCAAAACAAAAAATAAAATGCACCAACTTAAACAATGAATATCACACCTAGGTAGATCAACTATGGATCATTGGAAACTTAGAAATAAAATTGAAGTTTACACATGCCTAGTATGGTCTAAGACTCGAATCCTAAGTTAAATACTTAGGTATCATGAGCTAGTAATCAGAACTAGAACATATAAAACACTAAGCCTGTAACCCCCTTAGAATATACAGGTGCCTCAGGAAGAAGTAACCCATGGTTACTAAGAAAGGCACCTCAGACCACCTAATAGATAAGAAGATCAACATTCAACATCATTGTAATAATAGTGAAGATCTCTTTCTATTTGATTGTTTAATAGTCAAAGGAAACCAACAAACTAGGGATGATGGAAAGTTATAGGCATTTTGACTGGGGATGTCTTATCCAAATTTAAGTTAATCTACATATTTAGCCTCCTTATAGAGTCTAGAATTTCCTTAGGGTTAGGCTTTCTAACTTCCTCTAAAAATCTTTCTAGCCAAAATCAACATGAACCTTCATTTCAAAACCTTCAAATGTTAAACTTCAAAACAACCTAGAAATCTTTTCAAACTTAAAATCAAACTTCAAATCAACATTCCAAATTTCAAATAAACTTTCAAACCATTTCAAACCACAAAACAACTTTCAAATCTTGTCAGCCCAACCTTCAAATAAAACTTAAATTTTTCAATCAAACCAACCAATTTACAACCTTTCAAATCAAAATTTTGAAGTCAAATCCTTCAAACCAAAGAATTCAAGTTAAACCCCAATCAAATCAAACATTTCAATTCAATTCAAGCTTTTTGAATTCAAAACTTTTAAATCAAAACCTAACTCATTCAATAATTTTTCAATCTCAAGCTCAGGGTTCACCTTTTTCCCAATGTTTATTAATCCCCTTTCTAGGTTTTTCTATACACATCGTTAGATTGTAGGTCCAAATCTTTAAATTCCAAGAAAATCTTTCCAGGAAATGGGTTGTAGCTCACATGCAAGTCCAATTGGAGGTAGAGTTGTAGCTCTATATAGTTTGGTTTAAGTGGGGAGTTAACAGTAAATAATAAACTATATGATTTAGGAAATATTATCTTAATAGGACAAATTATACAATAAAACAAGTCGAGATACAAAGCATAGGGTAAATCATCAAAATAAAAATAGACATTTATCTCTCCACATTAAAAACATATGTTATGACAACCATTAAAGAACCAAAAGGTATTGCTTCAATGGTATTAGAAGAAGCTAGGATAAACTATTCTAAAATGTTGTATAAGACATCTTAAAAAAGGAAATAAAATACTAGCTATCCATAATAAATTAAATTATGTGCGTAGATATGCAGTATAGGGCTTGACCCATTTAAATTAAGCCTGATTGCAAGTCATTGTGTTGATATCAAAATAGAAAGAAATTAAGTAAAATTATTCCATGATCCTAAATAGTTATCAAAATGCAAATATAAAGTGCAAAATGCATATAATAATAAATATATGATATTATGAAACTAGTCAATGCAAGTTGACTCAATGTAAACCTAGGTAGAAAAGAACACCACATCAAGGTTTATGCAAGATGTTCTAAATTTAAAATTTGCTAAGAGCAATTTGAACCAACCAAATAAAAATAAATTTCAAGTATTTAAAATTTAACAAAACAATTTTGAAGAATGCATTACCAAAACCAAAAAATGCAAAATTTAGAAATACTCAAAGTACCTTGAAAAGCATTAAAATTAAATTGTGTTATTTGAATTTCAAATCAAAGATTTCTTCAATTTGAAAATTTAAAAGTCAAACCTCAAGGGTATGTTGAAAAAAGTCAAAATATAAATTAAAAATTTTCTTTATTCGGTGAATAGTTATAAAAACTATTATTTAATTACAAACTTTTAAATAATTAATCAACTCATAACAAATCTAATTTATTCGGTGAATAGTCTTTAAATAATTAATCAACTCATAACTCATAACAAATCTTTACTTAATAAATACCTAGATATTTACTTCATTTTTAGAAATTATTAAGTATTTTTCATAATTAAAACCAAAAAGAAAAAAAATATATAAATAAGATCAAGTACAACAACAACAACAAGCCTTTATCCCACTAAGTGGTTACATAAATTATTTTTCTCCATTGTGTCCTATCGAGTGCTATATTTTTATTTAATTTTAATAAATTAAGATCATTTTTTAATACAACATGCCCAATTCTTCTTAAGTCTACCTCTTCCCTTCTTAACATGAGTCCAATATAAAACATCTATTTTCCTAATCGAAACATCAGATGCTCAACATGTAATGTGACCAAACCATCTAAGGCAGCTCTCTCTGATCTTACCTCACTGGAGCTACACCACTTTCACTGATACATTCATTTTGCATTTCTTCTTCAAGTGTCAAGTCACTCATCCACCTAAGTATTCTCATCTCAACAACACTTAACTTAGTTTTATGCTTCTCTTTTATAGACCAACATTCTATGCCATAAATAACTGCAGGTCTCACCACCATCTTGTAAAATTTTCCTTTGATTCTAATCGATAATTTTCAATGACACAATAGCTCTGATACATTCCTCCACTTCAACCATCCAACTTGAATTCGACTAATAACATACCCATTATATAACGATCACTTTGAACTATAGACCCGAGATATCTAAAACGTTCACTCTTTTTAATGATTTGATCACCCATTGTAAATTCTGCCACTAGATCCGCGAAGTCCTTTAGACTATAATGTAGACCTCCATAATTCAAGATTTTCCTGAACTCTTTCTCTAGTCTTATCTACAAGAAGTATATCAACAACAAAAATCATACACCCAGGTACATCCTTCTGTAAATGTTCAGTAAGAGCATCCATAACTAAAATAAAATGATTTGGGCTTAAAGCCGATCCTTGATGCAATCCAACTAAACTAGGAAAATACTTTATCAATCCTCCTATTCGAACACAAGTAACAACTCTAGTATACAAATCTTTAATGACTTGAATATAAGTTATATTAGTACCTTTCTTTTCTAAAACTCTCTAAAAAACTTCTCTTGGAACCTTATCGCATGCTTTTTCTAAATTAATAGAAATCACATGCAGAACAGCTAAATCAAAAAAATATTTTAAATTCTAAAATATTCAAGGATGTTAGTTATTTATCTCAAAACCCTATATGATAGGTCCAATCAAATCATAAATAATCAAATCAAGAAAAATATAGTGTTTTTCATAATTAAAAATGAGGATTCTACTATTAAAAAAATTTTATCTGCATAAATGCATAGGGCATATTAAAGTTGAAAAAAATGCTCATGCACAAAATAGAATTGCTCGCAAATAATATTAAATTTTCTTAAGATTATTTAGTATTTTTTTGTTCTTAATGTGAATATCATATTAATTATAAAAAAATTATCAAATTAATTTACAAAAATCAAATAAATTTGAAATTGTCTTCAGCCAGGCAATATGATTTTAAAAAAAATCATCCATGATCAGTTAAGCCATGCAATGAAGGGAAAAATTTCTAGCAAAGCTAAATTAGGTTGAATCTAGAAGTTTGGTCTTCCATACAAGTGAAGGGAGAAGTTTCTAGGAAAGCTAAATTAGGTTGAATCTAGAAAAGGAAATGGCTTGAATCATCTCCATAGGGGACTAGAGGACCAAGCAAAAAATATTGACCCCGACACATTCAAACGATCTAAATTGAGCATAACCAATTTAATCCAACATAAAGAACCTGAATTAGTAAGACCGCTGCATAGAGTGTTTGGGACCACTTTTTTGTATGTTATGATGTAAAATGGGTTTGGTATGATATAACATATTTAGTTGTTTTTAAAAATATACAAAATAACGTTTGGATGTGTTGAGTGTTTTTAAAAATTAGCTAATTTGTTATTAAAAAATAAAAATAAAAATAAAAATAAAAACATGCAAAAAATTGCACTAAACAAACATGTCTTTAAACTAAAAGCAAAAACAAAAACAAAAATAAAAGTGAACCCAAATGAGCCCTTATATTTTTTATGTTAATAAAAGGATTTGTCTTCCCCTAAACAGAGTCAATGAATTTCTCACAAATACATGAATTTTTCGATTATAATGTTTGACATGTTATTAAACAAAAAAAGCAAATTAAGAAACTGAACACATGAGCATGTGATCACTGTGCGAGGACCAAAACAGTCATGAGAAGAATTTCATTGCATAAGATTGAGAGCTATTAGAGTAACAAAAATAAAATTATAAGATATATAACAAGAGGAAGCTTCACAAATCCTCAACTTAAGATGGATCTTACTCAAGCATAAGAACTGCAAGCCAGCTAAAATTTGTTGGGTTTATCGGGTTATTTTGTGTTACCTGTAGAACTGGACTCGCCATTCAGTTTTTCAAGAGAAGGGCTTGACTGTACTTGTTTGTGAAGTTTAGATGATGGCCCGGATGACCTTTCCCATTCATTAATGTTATTTCTGTTGATTCCTACTTCATTTTGTGCCTGAAAAGGATAAAAATGTCAATTATATAATGCAATAAAACAGTAAGCTAAATTGAGTTAAATAACTAAACTACAATGTTAAGGTTGGAGGCAACCTTGGTAAAGCAGAAAAAATGATCTTCTCATATGCATATACCGTTAGGATTCAGAAGCAAGTTTTTGCTATGGAAAAAAGCTAATGTGCATTTGATACAAGATGACTTGTTAGTAATAAGTGCTCGTCACATTTATTAAACAAAAGTTTCATTTTAGATTAATTAGATGGATGCTAGAGTAAGTGGGCATCAAGATTTTTCATTAATTTAGATGCCAATTTGACAAGCAGTTTTTTTAATGATTTTATTCTTTTTAAATTTTTTTTCTTAACATTTTGACATTAAAAAAACATGTTTTTGTTTATTTAGGGAGGTGATGGCAGCAATAGCCAGCAGGGTAACAGGGTAACCCAATGATGGCTCGCAACAGCCAACCTGATAATTATTCTAAAATATTTAAAATACTTAAAAATTATTTCGAGCGTTTTTTAAAGCAACTTGATTTGTCTTTAAAAATTTAAAATAACAATAGTTAAAAGAAACACTAAATAAATATATTTAAAAAAACCAAAATACTAAAGGGATCCCAAACAAGCTTCAAATTTGGATCATTCACAAAATAGTACCGCCGCTAAGAGAATATTGTACTTCAAAGTAGAAAACGGGTAACATGACTTATGAAGAATGTTAGCTTACATTTTCTAGAGCCTCCAGCTTCTTTTGCAATGCTTCATGTTCAGCTCGTACACGAAATGGAACACCGTCTTTCTGGAACACGTTGTTTTGTGCCATAGTTTCATCCATTTCGGTGGTAGTTGTTGCGAAAGGGTGATTGGCTGGAATCCATCTGATTGTATCTGGATCAACATCTTGGGGCACCAGATCTCCTTCTTTGAGAAAAATTGTTGGTCTTTTCCATTGATACGCTCTTGATCTTCTCTGCAGATGAATGAACTGCTGCTCTTGTGTAAGGGTTACTGGAGCAAGCCGGTAAACTTTTCCACACATTTCAATTTTTGAATTGTTTTTTTGAATCTTCACTTGTGGGTTGTTAAAAGGATCTTCATACTTCAGATCAGACTTTAAGCTTTTCAAGAAAAAGAAGACAAAAAAGATGAAACTGATGCTCAGATAAGTGGAAACTACCAAAAATAGCACTATGAACTTCAATAACCACGGAATATGTACTTAAACATCAGTATGATTGTGAACGCAACCGTGAAGAAGAAAACGACATAATAAAAGGGCAAAAAATGTTATTGAAATCGACCTTATGGTTCCTCAGATGCGCCAGCTTTATATTCTTAGATGACATAATGACACAAGCGTCTGTACCTGGACTGGTTCGGTCCAAGGTTCCTGAGGGCCAACCAGCCCTCAAGTCATCCTGAAAGTGTTGCCCAACTGGAGTGAGGCCCACTTCTAATCTAGAACTATATATGTGTTTTTGTTAGTGTTCAGGGTTTAGTTTTTATGTGATTTGCTTTGGGATAGCCGTCTGCATCTCCTTTTTCCTTTTAGGGTTGTATCCAAGGGTTTCGAGTATTGCTCCGGCTGTATCTTATTCTTGATGTAGTGTGTATCCCCTTCTACCCATCCCCGATCTCTCCCGCATCTATTTCCCTTCACCCTTGCCGCTTTCCACCTAGTTTCCGCCATCAAAGAGGTAGTAAAACCATTGTTTTCCCTCCGAGTAGCAGATTGAAATCCAGAAAACAGCAACTCCTGCTTTTCAACTTGCTGCCCCATTGCTGAATCCCATTGCCTACTGTTATAATATAACATTTTATTAATTTACTTAATTAAAAATCTTAAACTTGCCTTTATATATTTTGGTTGACTATTTCCCGCCCGCACACATGCAAGGTCCCTCTCTTCGGTCTCGATTCGATCCAGAGCTACACCCGTTTCTTCTTCCTTCTCTTCCTCTGCACAAATGCAAGCACAAAGCTAATCCCGCCTCCTCCCTCTTCTCCTTCGCACTGCTCAACAGCCCTAACGCACACAGAGCTCTCTTTCGAATCTTCTGCAGTTTTCATCCCTATGATTCTCCTCCTACTCCCTTGCAACCAGTTCAAAGTGCGTGAGGAGGTTTCATGTGAGCAGATCGCCACTTCCCTTCCTCTCTTCGGCTTAGTTGGGGTGCGGAATCCTCTCGACAGAAACCTAGAGGCATTCAATCAATCCTTACGAGCCATACGAATCTCCCCTACAGGAGTAAATGGATGCATGAGGTGAGTCGTCCCTTTCTTTCCCCCTGTCCTCCTATATCCTTTCTACTTCTCATTTTGGACTCGCCGGCCTCGATTCCTTCCCTCCACTTCGTATACTCCTCTCATTTTCTCTCCCTCCCACTGTCTCTCACTCTCTATCTCTCTCGCTCCTGTTCTTGAGTGGTGGTTCCAAAATGAGAGGATACGTGAAAAATCCTTGTATTAACTTCCCTTAAGCGGAACGGTTATTCATTGAACGATCATATCTGCTTTGCAGCTGTCATAAACAGGTAAAATATATTTTTAAAATTTCTTTTATTATTTTTTTAACCGGTTATCACACCCCAAATGGTACTAGCTTGGAAAGGCATGAAATGTAAATGAAAATAAATAAAAATTTGACATGTGACAGGTGACATTGGTGAATTTTCTTCCTATACTTAGCGAATCAAGAAAGCATTCAGACGGTTGATGGTACAACACAACATATGGTTGATAAGGGTACAACAATGCATACCAATTCTATGATTTTGTCCAATATTTTGCATGCTCATTCCTTTCTAGTGAACCTTTTATTCATTAGTGTCATTATACTCAAAGTAAAATATATTGTTTCATTTGATATTCCAAAATTAATCTATCAAAAGAAGGGGACTGACACGTGATATAGTGTACTCTGGTACTTGGATAGAGAGGGGAAGTACTCATCCTTGACATCCATGATTGAAAATGTCGGAGCAGGAGGATCTGAGAAGAATGTGAAGGATGTATTGCAGCCATATCACAGGCGCACGAGACGCTCAGCTTTCAGTCTAGTGAGTCGTTTCTATCAATCCTTAAATGAAAAGGCAAATAAAGAGAAACGGGTGTGTGATGCTTGTGAGTTTGACAAGCTCACTATAAGCTCCTATGTCAGTTTTAGGAATAAGAGCTCTAGTGTGCTTGATTTGATACATTATGATGTATGGGGACCTTGTCCTACTAGTTCAATGAATTGTTATTGTTATTTTGTTGTGCTTATTGATTGTTTTTCTCGTGTTATCTGAATATACTTGATAAAACAAAATATAGAGGTGGTTTCTTGCTTTAAAGATTTCCACAAGACAATCCAGACTCAATATGAGGAAATTGTGAAGGCATTGAGAACTGATAATGGAACAAAATAAATCAACAAAGCATTTAAGAACTACCTATCAGCTCAAAAGATATAACACCAAACCACATGCTTATACACATCAGCACAGAATGGAGTAACTAAGACGAAGAATCAACATCTTCTAGGAATAGTTCGGAGCATGATGATGGCAATGAATGTTCCACAGAGGGCAAACAGTACTGACATCCGCTCAATTGATTAACAGGATGCCCTCAAGAGTGTTAGAGTGGAAGTCTCCTTATCAGATGTTGAAAGGGCACAATAGTGGGATCCTTCCATTGAAAGTTATTTGGATTGCATGCTTTGTGCAAAACAACAAGCCATCTATGGGGGAATTGGACCCCAGAGCTGTAAAATGCGCATTTGTGAGTTATTCTACCACTCGAAAAGGTTATGTTGGTTGCAGCCTGATTGAGAAGAGACATTTTGTGAGTATGGATGCATCATTCAGAGAATTTAAATCATACTACATTCTGGAGGTGAATTCAGCCTTTGGTGACACAACAAGCACCAGAGAAATGAGGCAAAGGTGAGTGAGTAGTGGTAGAAATAGAGTCGTGCAAGTTAGAATAATGTCATGTTTTGAGATGTGGGATGAGTCAACTGAGACGAAAATCGAGGAGATTGAACCCAGAGGTGGTGGGATTCAAGTTGAAGTTGAGCTAAGGGTGTATAAACGGAGGAAGAAGCAAACTGAGGGAACAAGGATTGCAGTGCCAACAAGTCCTCTGTCCCAGTCTTCCCCAACTCTTGAGACACCCACATCATCCACATTTGATTCAAAACTCCCAGGTGATATTGTTTCTCCTCCGTCAACGCCTAACCCCCCAATGTTAAGGAGGATCTCTCGCAGTAATGCGCTTCGGATTGTTTTGGGTGGGAACTTAACATTACTAACTTTGTTTATTATTCTAACATCTCACATTTGCATGGAGTATTCATTATATTATTGGACTCTATCTCTATACCCAAGTGTTGGCTGGTTGTTAAAGAGCATTCCTAGTGGAAAACAGTGATGGATGAGCTTGGTGCTCTTGATAAAAATCGAACATGAGATATTGTACGACTACCAGCTGGGAAGAATGTAGTTGGGTGTAAGTGGATCTTCTCGGTGAAGCAGATTTCAGAAGGGAAGGTGGAGAGGTATGAAGCTCGACTAATGACAAAAGGGTACAATCAGACGTATGACATTGACTACAACGAAAACTATGCACCAATAACAAAGATGAGCATGGTAAGGACATTGGTTTCTTTGGTAGTGAATAGTGGATGAAAATTACACCAACTTGATGTGAATGCTTTTCTTCGTGGAGAGCTACTGGAAGAGAAATATATAGAGATACCGTCAGGATTCAGAACATCCAAGACAGTGCTCAAGGTGCTTAGGCTCAGAAAATCACTATATGGCATGAAGTTGTCTCCTCGAGTCTGGTTTGACAAGTTTAAAATAGTGATGAATGAAATGAGATATCAACAAATCAATGCATACCACACAGTAATCTTTCTACGACATGGTCATGTTACCATACTTGTTGTGTATGTAGATGACATAATTATCACCGGTGATGATGAGACAGAGATAATTCATTTGAAGAAAAAACAGGGGAATCAATTCGAGGTAAAGGATCTGGGACAGCTCAGATACTTTCTTGGGAATGATGTGGCCCATGGACCTGAGGGGATAGTCTTATCCCAGAGATAGTATGCATTAGATCTCCTCATGGAAACAAGTATGTAGGAGTGTAAATCTGCAACCTCTCCAATTGATCAAAATGTCAAGCTGAGTGCAGAGGCAGCAGAACCTGTTGATCGTGAGAGGTACTAGAGACTGGTGGCTCACCTAATCTATCTGTGCCACACTCGACCTGACATCGCTTTTGCAGTAAGTGTGGTGAGCCGCTACAAACATGATCCAAAGAAGGCCAATATGGATACAATGTATCAGATCCTGAGATACCTGATGAGTGCACAAGAGAAGGGGTTGATCTTAAGGAAGAATGGACATGTAGACATTGAAGGCTTTTGTGACTCTGACTGGGCAAGTTGTGCAGAAGATAGAAGATCCACATAAGGATATTGCATGTTTGTAGGGAGCAACTTGGTCTCTTGGAAGAAGCAAGAAACAATTGGTGGTATCAAGGTCAACAACAAAGGCAGAGTGCAGGGCCATGGTACTAAGGGTTGCTGACATGATGTAGCTGCGTGCCTTGTTGGTTAAACTCAAGGTGGACCAAGAAACTCAAATGAAATTGTGGTGCAACAAGTCAGCAATCAACATTGCCAACAACCCGATGCAACACGATAGAACCAAACAAGTGGAGATTGAAAGATTCTTCATGAAGGAAAAGTTGAATAATGAACTACTGGAGCTAAGTCATGTGACAAGATGGGCTTAGTGGATATTTTTTGGCCATCTTAACCCAACTTGAGGGGGAGTGTTGAGAGTTATGTGTAAAAAAGATTATTTGCGGGTTTATTTGTAAGAAGCTGTAACCTATTTAAGTCCATTCTTTGAATGAAATAATAAGGTTTTTTGTAAAATTCTTTTCTATTTATCCCCTTCTACCAGTCCCCCGGTCTCTCCCATATCTATTCCCTTCACCCTCGCCGTTTTTCCCTTTGTTGTCACCACCCAGAAAGGTAGTAAAACCTTCATTTTCCCTCTCAACATCCAACTGAAACCAAGAAAACAGCAATTCCTGCTTTCCAACTTGCCGCCCCCTTACCGAATCCCAGCGCCTCCTGCTAAACAACCCCCTCGGCACTACCTAGACACTAGATCCAACCCTAGTTCTAGTGTTATGTTGTTATTTTATTGCAATTTCAGTTTTCCCTGTTGTTTGTTATGATTCCAAACTTTGAATTCAGTACTAATATTTATTTTCCCATGAGTAGCTGTTAAATTCCGGTATTGCGAAGATCAAAATAATGCTTCATATGACCATAAATTAATGCCAATGGAGGCAGAGCATGAACAAATCAAATTCATATGCTGACTACTAAATAAACTGATATCAAAAGAGAAGATGAGACAAAAATTAGAGAAAAAAACTTAAAAAAAAAGACATGTAAGAAACATACAACTTCTACATGTAAGAAACATATAACTTCTCCATGCTAAACGGAATGTGTTGGAAGTACATCTTCTCGCCTGTTAAAGCAATTTCCACTAAGAGGAAAGCTAGGGAGAGATCGAATTTTTTTAATATAGCATGCAGGTAATAGTTGATTTCCACAGAGCATAACAAAAAAAACTTGGGAAATGCTATGATTATCTTGGAAGCTATAAAATAAAAACAAATAACTGCAAACTATGAACGGTATAAAATGAAAATGTTTAGCATGCATGGTTTGTATATATAATTTGGGTAGCATATGATATGACTAAAATCACAGCTCTAAGATTTTTGATACAAAAGTTGCAGAAGTAAGCGGCTGTGGTATGCATATGTTTAGCTAAAAATAGTGGGTGCATGAAGTTGACAAAAGAAATCTTTTACATCTCCATATATAAAAGCAACGGCAAAAACAACTGGCCCCAAGTTTGAGAATAGTATGAAAGTCACCCACACAATATCGACTTGGAAAATTCAGCCCTCAAGGAACATGGCCAACATATCATTTTAACGACTTCAAATCAAAACAGAAAACCAGAATTGATCAGATATGTTGTTATTTTCACAATGTGCACGACAAGTTTATAGTGCATCGCTAGAACAACAACTCATTAGATTATGTAGAACAATATCATAATTTACTAAAAGACTAAATTATATGAAAAGTAAATTAAGACTATTTTGCCTTAGAACGTGGGTCAAAGATCCAATTAGTTATACACAAATGAGAATACGTCCAAATAGTTTAACATAAGCATTTGAAAGTAGTTGAAATTATAATGTAGTTAAGTGGTAGAGAGTTCCGATGAAGTATGTATTTATTACAAGGGCCAGTTCTTATATTTTCTTTGTATGAATCGTGTTGTCTATACAGGTAATCAACCAACCTGATAACTAACAAAAAAATAATAAATATGAATCAATAATGGTGCACTATTATGAAGCAAATAATATGAAAATGTATTGAAAGTAGTAAGAAACAGTTAAGCAAAGAAACAAAGTGCAATAAAAATTTTAAAAAACTTATAACAAAAAGAGAGCATTTATTTACCGCAAATATAATTGTTTCCACATTCAAATTTATTACTCAAAGTTTCTACATATATCATATTTCTTTTAGAAAATACTATATCAGACTATAAAATAAAGAATTTGAAGTTCCAATTAAAAAATAAATTATTTTTTGCATTCAAGCTCACATTCACATACAAATTTTTTTCTATATATTATATTTGATATAGATTATAATATACAAATAAATTATAAAAAGCGTATACACGATCTAGTTAAAATAAAAAAAATATATATCTAAAACAGATGCTGTCTTACCACATTAAACATATAAACTAATTGAAATATAAATTTTACTAATCATTGTTATAATATTCATATTTTAAATATATTTTGCCCATTTTTTTATTGTTCAAATGATATTATATTAAAATCACTTAGCTTTGGACATGAATAGAGTCAAGCAAAGCAAGGTCAAGACCAATAGGCCAATAACCAACTCTCATCTCGAGTAGACCAGGGTGGTACTCATACTAGGCATCAAGGGTACATCTTCTCATCCTTTTGGAGAGCTCAAAGAATACAAACTCACACCAATCACTTCATGCTAAACAAACAATTGAATTCATCTGTAAGTCAGCTTCACCGCATCCAATCATTCATGTCTAAACAATTTTTTTGAAAATACTAAATAATGAACAACGTATAACTGTTTGTTTTTTTAGTTGGACGTTGAAATGTCAACAAAATATTTTAAAGCATAATGCAGACGAGGAAAATTGACATATTTAAGTCATGCAGAAGTGGATTGAAAATAATGTCCGCGCATACAAAATACACCATAAAAATAAAAGAACAATATCATGGGGTTCTAACAAAGTGATGGTTTTAAATGAAAGTAAAAAGCCAAATATAGAAATTGCATGATTAATTTATATATCAAGGCAATGCAAGGTATGCAAACAAGTCATTCCTCTTAATATGCTGCTCCTCAACTAATATTAACAAAGATGATCAACTATACATTCCTATTAAAGTTCAGTAACACTAAAATAACCATTATATATTTTATCGAAAGCGGCAATGCTTTATTAATTAGAACACATATTTTTTAGATACAAGATAAGTAAACTGATAAAAAAATTAGTTACTCTGATGAATTTCTTGCTCCAAAAACTGGCAATGGTGCTTGGACCAGCATGAAAAAAAGCAGTTATGAGATATAATATATGATTATCTGAATTGATAAGTCCATAACTAAGCACAAGTATTGAGAATGTTCAAAAGTATTGATGCTACTAGGAGAGTGAAGGTCTGGGGTAGTAGTTAGATCACCTCTATTATAATCTGAAGGCCCCAAGTTAAGACACGGAAATATCCTCTCTACAAATGCAAGGGTAAGTCTGCAAACACCAATCCCTACTGGCATATTGGTGGGGAGTGAGAAGCTCCATCCACTGTGCAACAATTTATTCATGCTGGCAAGAAAAGTTTGGTTAGGTTTATAATAAGGATGAGCGGGTATTGCCTGAAAAACCCATCCTAGAGTTGGGCAAGAAAATGTGAAGCCAAGCCAGTCACAGCTTTTAAAAATTAGACCAGAACTTGACATCATAAGGCGGGGCTTTGGATCAAGTTAGGCTTAATCCTCAGATGACAAAAGGTAAGTTGATATAACTGAACTTTAAGGTATAAATCTCTTATAATATTTAAAAGAAAAGTTAACAAGGGGTTTGAAATAGTTTACATTTGGGTCAGATCTTGTCCTTGGCTAGAAACACAAAAATAGCATGAAGCTTTAAATTTATGTTTGAGATTGCAGGAACTTGGTGGATAAAATTGTAATTAAAGACACTTGACCCATATTTTGAGGACATCCCAAGATCATAATTGCGTCCAGGAAGTACACAGGAAACGGGTAAAAATAAAAAATCATAAAAGAGGGATGCTGCTTCAAAAAAATGCCCAAATAATGTAAAGTTATAAGTTATGTGAAAATGTTCAATAATCTAGAAAAAATATAAAATTAGATTCCAAAGCCTTTTATTGATGAACTCAAAAAACTCAACAATCAGTGTTGAGCATGGATAGAGTGAAATGCAAAGTAGCCTATTACGTTTGCTGCAACAACTGCCATGCTTATTCATAACTTCAAATATTTGACCGAACAAAGCACAAAGCCCCTCATCGCTAAAAAAAGGTTTCCTTAAAAAGTTATGAATAGCATAACTTGATATCCAATTATCAGAGTAAAAGAAATAATAGAGGTCGATAGTTTAATTATATATATATATATATATATATATATAAAACGTACATGCCTCTTCTATTAGATCGCAATTGCCCCCGCTTAACAAGTTCAGCTACAGAACCATGCTGCGTCTGAATCTTCCTTTTAGACAAAATTTGATATGCAACCATCAGCACAACTGTTATTGTCATATAAAAACCCACAGCATATTTCGACTGAGCAGTTTTCACCTGAAAAGAAAGCATGTGTAGAAACTGGTTGCATGAAGTAGGAAATAAACATTGATCCGACATAATAAAATCACATAGATTACTAAAATCAAGTAAAGAATAACAGACGATATATTGTTCACTCCCAAGAGAAATATTATGCATTTGACAGCAACCTGAGAAAAATGATTCCATTAAATTAGGGGACAATCTCGAGTAAAAATATGTGAAATAATATTAGCCCGCATCCACAAGTTTGTATTGACAAATGTGTACAAAAACTCTTTTTGCTAGTAACCAACTGATGGGGTACACCAGTCACTTACAAAAGAAAATTTTTAAAGGGACAGTGCTTTTTTCCTTTTACATAAAAATGCAATGCATTTAAAAAAGAAATTTTGGAAAAAAGATTAAACCCTTGGTTTAACGGGCGATTTGCAAACGAACAAATTCCTCGTTTTCAAAGTAGTGAGATGATTGCACTCAAATTTCCAATTTGAATGGTGATTCAGTGCAAGCAATTGACCATTGATGGTTCACCAGATTTAATTGAAATAGGTACATAAGGCTACCACTCTTAACTCACTTTACACTCAAATTCACTTTAGATTTCTTCCATATCCCTCAAATACTTCTCTCATCTTTAGATCTCACGTCTGTTCTCTCTTCTTTAGGCTCTAGTAATGTTTCTTTCATCTTTTCAACCTGCCTATTTCAAATTGCCTAATATTTTTTGTTCGTTGTTCGTCTGCTCAAATAGAATCATTCCCTATGTTACCCGGTCTTCAATATATTATATTCATTTATTATTGTGGCATTTCTTCGATTTCACTATTTTTATGTATTCATTAGTTTTAAAATTGGTCTGAAAAAAACTTTTTTAATCATGAGTACAGTATTATTCTAACATTAGTATATCCTACAAAATTATTATTATTATTATTATCATCATCTTATTATGTTATTCAATAGAAATTATTAATATGTTAGTAGTTCTTTTCTAGAAATTATTAATATGTTAGTAGTTCTTTACGTATATGTTATTACTACTTTTATACTAAAATTACTAGTAATATAACTTTTTAAAGAATATTATGATAATAGTAATTGTTATTAGCATAGTAGTATTAGTGTTATCGACACTTATATTATTCTACCACTAATTAATTTTATAATTTGTGTTAAAATACTTGTGAATGTTTTAGTTATTGCATGTTACCAATATTTTTTATTCAATTTAATAGTATTATAGTTAATATTGTAGAAATAAATATCATAGTTTTTTCAATAAACTAAAGTTTTTTTTTTTTTTTTTTTGTTGTAATTATAAAGTGAGCATTATAATATTGTTAGTTTATTGTAACAATATTTTTATAAAGATTCATATTGAAATAAATTTTAATAGCAATTATAATAACATAATAATTATTAGGGACATTTACATACATCACAATTATCATATGTTTGCATATCTAATACCTACACATTAATATTTACAAATATATCACTCAAATCTTTGACATCACAACAAAAATAAGACCAGCACTATATTTTAAATTGTAATACACCTTCCCATGCATGAATTTATGACACGTGTTATAACTTAACTATCAAACTTTGGGTGTTGGATATGTAAATACATAAGAATAGTTTGGTATGTATATAAATTTCTCTAAATATTATTGTTCACTATTTAATCACTAATCTACAAAAGGTTATCCTTATAGTTCTTAATAAATAAATAATTATGAACTATTTATGGCAATAGCAAACATTAAAATGAGTAGAGATCAAGTGAGATTAGATTGGCATTTGAAAGAAATGAGATTTTTTACCTACCAAAATAGGAGGAATTTAAATGTGGATTTAATGTTCAATAAGGTCAAGTTTACGTGAAGTCAAAAGGAAATAGCTAAAACAAAAAGTTCTGATTAATCTCGATATACTCTAAATCTTATCAGCAAATTAGCCACTAAAAATTTACATCTTGCGTTTCAAGACAAAGGTCAAGACACATGCCATGTAGTTTTATGTTCGGCTACTTAACATCCTATGACTTTCTATGTCAAACAATGGGCCCAATTTGGCCATTCAGAAAGCCATAAGGGAGGTTCATAATTTCCACAAACATAATAATATAAGTAATACAATAGATGTATAACAATCAATGGCCGACATTCAAATTAACGCTTTGCCCAACCAACTAAATATCCTATTCACATGTTTCGATAAAGTCAGCCAGAGCAGACATCATGAAACATTTGCAGATAAATTGCCTCTTATTTTGTATTGGAATACCACAGGTAGCCTAATCCAGTTAATTAGGAATCATTAGACATGGAGGAATTGATAACTTTATTCACAAAACCAAATAATAACATAAATAAATATGATAGAAGATAATGATTGTGCAATCACTAATGTATAATTTGGTGTAAGGTTCGAGTGGAGCTCAGTAAGCGAAGCTAGGTGGCAACATAAGAAGTTTTTATATTCGGTTCGAGAGCAGGAAATTTCAAAGAAAGTTGATTTTGCTGTTTCAGAAAACCGGGAAGCACTGTTTCAAATTTCCAAAAGGAAGGTAGCTGCGCTGTCCTCAGGCGGAGAAGGAAATCCGTGCGAGATTTATGTTGATTAAGAAAAGGTCCTATTTGCATTTTTTAAAAGTTTCACGTAGAAGGGAAGGAATTTTATATGAAATATTCTTTTTCTTCTTCAGCTTACGTGGAGAAAAAGACAGCTTTAAAAGAAACTTTTGGTTCTGGGAAAGCTTTCATAAAAACAGATAGTTTTGAAAAAGAAACAGTAGTTTTGGGAAAGCAAAATTTTGAGAAAAAAAAAAGTTTAGGATTAGAAAAAAGGAAAAAGAAAAAAAAATTTAGGAAATCTTTATTTGTTGTTTACCTTTTTTTTTCCCCAGGTATTTTACTAGAGGAATATTTTGAGAAAAGAGAATCCAAAAGTGGCAGAAATAATTGATAGCACGATGTCAGATTTTCCAACATCCACTATGGCAGTGAAAAAGTCAACGCATCAGGTGATTACCGGCATGCTAAAACTTATCAGAACATAAGTCGGCCGTCATACAAGTGCACGTGTCAAGTAGTAATACGATTCAAGTGTATCACGTATCGATTCCACAGGGAAAGTATAATATTTGCTTCCACAGAAAATGCTCAAGTTTACTAATTCAGTTAACCTAGCTTGGAGATTATCACATGATTTTTAAGTCCTAAGGTCCTAGCAAAACAGAATACTTGATAGTAAAAGAAAGCAGAAAACAGAATCGCAAAATTCGTGAGTTCCTTCAAAATAAATGAGGCTCATGCCTCTATAATTCGGGGATCGTGCCGATCGTGGTTTTTCTAGTTTTCCTACGTGATTGTTGTCAATCGAGGACAATGTACTCCTTATACCAATGTTTAGATTAAAAAAAGCCTATAATCCATGAAGTTGAGGCTTCCTCAATCCTCAATTCCCCATGGCATTCCGCATGACTTTCTCAATCCTCTAGGATGATTGTAAAATTCCACTGGAATGTCTATCCTCTCAGAATTCTGTGGTTAACCTTTCGTTTCCACTACGCAATGGTTAAAGGTCGTATTTTCACGAAACATTTTAACTTCCTAGTTGGCCAGACTAGGAGTAAATGAAGATCAAAGATTAACCAACAATATAGGCCATGAAAAGCTCGAGAAAACAATTAACAGAAAAACATCACGGAAAACCAACGATAGATCCACTACTCCTTACATCACAGAGACAAGAAGAAAATTTTGGTCACTCATTGCGGAGAAAGCCATAGCGAAACATACCATAGGAGATTCCATTACAAGCAACATAGATATGAAAAACATACAAGAAATTGTTCCCCCAGCAAAGCCGGCAACTTTCCCTCTCATATAAAAAACTCTTTCACCCCAAGGATGAAGAAAGCCCTCAAGAGATCTTTCAAATCATTTCCCAAACTCCCTTCTTTCAGCCTCCAAGCCTTCTCCAGAATTCTTTTCTCCCAAGCCTCCAAGAGGTCAAGAACAATTTCTCATGACAAAAGCAATTTTATAGGTTGGTTTACAATGGGGATCCAAAATAGGCATCCGAATTCTCCAAATTCGTCAATAAGTCCAAAATCGGCAAGAAATCTCGCAAAATACGAGTCTGGATGTCCGGCAGCGTGGTCACCCCAGATCCCGACGTGTTAACGCCCGATACTAGGGGTGTAAACGAATCGAACAAGGACGAACAGAGCTTGTGTTTGTGTTCGGTTCGTTTGAAATTTAGTTTGTTTGTAATAAGTTTGTGTTTGAAATTGTTCGTGAAGTCATTGTTTGTATTCGTTTCTTAACGAACGAGCCGAACACGAGCTGTTCGCGAACGACGAGCCAATTTGATATCCCTAATATTAATATGTATAAATAATATATTACATTAATTATATAACTTATATTGTATAAATATATAATATCAATATTAGTATATTACTAATATAGTATATTAATATACTATTATTGTTAATTTATTATATATTATAATTTATAAAATTTAATTTTTTAAAATATTATAAATTTTTTATATATAATTATTTTAAATTATTTTATATTTCGAACAATAATGATTCGAACACGAACGAACGTATCCCTGTTCGTGTTTGGTTCGTTTAACTAACCGAACACAAAAAATTTGTTCACGTTCGTCTCGTTTACTTATCGAACGAATCAAACACGAACTCATTGACGAACCGAACACGAACTGTTCGCGAACAACGAGCTTTTTTGACAGCCCTACCCGATACTGGCATGGTCACCCCAGTTTTGGTGTGGATATGCCCAGACGTCAGACAACACTGCCGCGTTTTGACCCTTTTTGTATGTTTGACACCTATAACATGCACAGCATCAAGAAAAACCATTCTCAGGTGTATATCTATGATAAAAAATTGAAAATAACACGTAAAATGTAGGAGAAAATGCAGTTAAAAACACAAAATTGACGAATGTCAATACCCCCAAACTTACCCTATTACTTGTCCTCAAGTAATCACATAGCTCAGCTTGGATTATTATGAATTGTATCCTACTCCTGTAGGTTTCTAACTATTCAACCTATTAATCAAGTCTAAATAAAAATGTTTAAATGTGATTAGGATCAATTAGCTTTAATGGTTAATTACTTGATAGTTCCTTAATTTCTATCATCGCTTCCTTAAGAAGATTCCATAGATCCCTAAATTGGTGTGATTTAATGTTTCTTTCGCTAACCTCAAATGTCTTTAATTCAGTTTCAATGGATTTTAGCCAATTCAATGTTCACGTAACTCTTGACCTTGAAAAAAACATTTAATGCGGTTTTCACTAAAGAATCAAGACAAAGTTTATCACTTAAGTCTCACATGGCCTCTTCTAATTTTTTTTTCATGAATTTTTGTTGTGCCAATCTCAAGCTTCTACTCAGGGATTTTTCACTTTTTTGTTTTTTATTTTTCTTCTTTTTCTTTTTCTCCTGAGAATTACTATATATGGTTGACGAATTTTATTTTTTTAACTTTTTAACTATGAAGAAGAGTAATGTTTCTTAAACAATAAAACTAATACTTGATATTTTTAATGTTCGACCTACAAATTATCTTTTTCAGTTAAAACTTAAGATCACATTAATTTGGTTAATATGAATTGAAAAAGATCAAATATATTTGTGGTTTGTCATTCAATATTTAAGTCACACCTTTTTAATAATCTATGGGTTCTTTTAAGTAAAGTCTGAAGTTTTTAAGTTCTGAAATCGAATTATTAACTCACTAAAGTTAATCTTTTCTAATGATATCTATCTGCTTTAAAAAATTCTTGATAAGCTTATCTAAAGTCCTGGTAGGAGTTGAAAAAATGAGGTTGAATCTTTTGTTAAGCTATGTGAACTACCTATCCGGTTCATAATGAGGCAATGTCCCCCCCCCCTCAAACTTGTTTTTTTTCCAAAAACATACATAACAAAAAAGTAATATTATAGATAAAATGGTAGGTCAGGGCAGGAAAAAAGGGTAAATGCATAGTCCACATGAATCTCAGCAAGTAAGCATATCAAAAAGTAAGAAAACATGGTGCAAGAATTTCAATATAAGGGTTGTCACTTTGTAGAGAAATAAGATTCATGACTAATTCAAATGAATATGTAAAGTCGGTTTCAAAGAAAATTTTAAAATAAAATGAAAAAAAAAACATGATCTACACATCAGATAACACTTGAGTTATCTTCTAAAATAGTAATTAGCTTAACGTCCTAAGCTTGACGAAAAAAGCTTCCTCCAAGATCAAAATTTCAATTTAGCACTCCGATCAATCGCCCAATCTTTTGTTGGTCCTAGAATTTCTACTAAGTCCTCAAATTTCAGTTTTCCTTGCAACTTTTCCTTCTGAGTTCTATAATATCCATCCTGAGGATATGTAGGGGGTTTATTCAAATGATCATTCTTAAGGGTACTTTCTAAATCTAAAATTCTCCAAACTAATTCTCCTTTTTGCAGTTTATTATTTTCTCCAAGAGCTGCAAGAAATGGGTCCATAAAAGGTAAATTAGGTATATTAGTTCTTGGATTGGGTTCTCCCTAGATTTTTCAGGCTTTGTATCAAATTCTACTGTGTTACTCTCTTGCCTAAAGATGTTTGTGGGTGACACTATCGGCTCAATTATTTTCCTCATAATGCAAGGTATGGCATTGAAAAGAAGAGCAGATTCTTCCTCATTCATTTTCCAACAAAAATCATCCAACTCAGCATGCTCTTCAGGGATCAACTCTTCAGATTCAACATTATGGCTCTCTACTACCCCTGACATTCTTTGGGTTTCTAGGCTAACTAGCTGCTCCATTTGATTTTTAAGTTTCTTAATGCAGCAGTTTGGCTTTGTAATTGATTCAGTAGGTTTATTGTCAATTCAATCAAATGCTTATTTTTTTTCAAGATAGTCACTATCTACATTGGGGTTATTATTATTCCAATTGAAGCTTGGGTGGGTTCGACCAACATTAGGCGTAGGTGTTGGATGCATTCCTCAAATTTACTACAATTCTTATAACGACAGGTTATCCTCTCTAAATTGGGTTTTCGAGGTGATTTCCCAAGGATGAGTTTGGGAAATGTGGTCATTGCCCCAGTTGTTCAAATTTTCTACAAAGTTAGCTTGAGTTCTCCCCAAACTTGGTTTCCTGCACTAATGTTACTAATGTTTCAATTAGAGTTTGGATAAGTAGTCCAGTTGGGGTTGTAGGTATTGGAAGAGTGGTGGTCTCAGGGTATTCAAAATTCATGTGACTGCTAGCCATCAATGGGTTGGCATACTCCTGAAAGGGTATAAATTGTTTTTCCTGAGAGGCATCCAATCCAAAATAATGAAACATGTTTTCCTTTCGAAAAATAAATTAAACACAATAACTAAATAAAGCCATAACCAAAATGAAGATAAAAATAACAAAATATTTTTGGCTTTCTTAAGAAATTAAAACAAATTTTTAACAACAAAATATTTTTGGTTTTTTGGCTTTATAGCATTTTTCCAGCTTTTAAATTTTTCAGCACCTAGAAAGAGATACAACAACACAAATGCAACAACAAAAAAAAGTAAAAGACGACAAAAATAAGAAAAAAATGTACCAAACATAAATCCTAAAATTTTCATCTAAAATTTTCCTAAGAGCATAAACAATTATTAACACCTCCCCGACAACGTCACCAAAAACATAATGTGTCAAAACTTACTGAGACATAAGTTGGTCGTACAATGCAAGTGCATATGTCAAGTAGTAATGTAGTTTAAGAGTACCGCGTATCGATCTCACAGGGAAAGTGTAATATATGCTTCCACAAAAAAAAAAACTCTAGTTTACTAATTCAGTCAACCTAGCTTGGTGATTATCACGTGAAGGTTTTTAAGTCCTGTTTATCAATCAATAGTAACTGAAATCGGGCAAAATTAAAAGTTTCCTTCTTTAAATTGTTGAATTAAATTCCTTATTTTAATTGTACATATTTTTTCCTTATAGTTGGATATTTAGATTAGGAATATGTATTATTAAGTTACCTAAAATAGATTGTACAAATATTTATGTATTATTAGGCTACTTAAAATAGATTGTACAAACTATTATTTATTGGAATGAAAGCAAACGAAAAAGGCATTCAGCCAATTTACTCAAAAGATTGACGCGGTATCAAAGCTAGGGAGAAAACCCTAGATCTTATTTTAGCAC